>BQNB010017070.1:0-70561 GCA_026074375.1 Tanacetum coccineum | reverse complement strand
CAAACTATGAGGTGTTGGCAATATTGATCGAATGTAGTTTAAGGCCTGAATTCACTAAGTCTCTGGTAGCAGTTTTATATACCTAAAATATATCACAATATAATATAAACCTAAGAGCAATTAAGAAAATTACCAAGTTACCCTCGGTAAAATTCACTCTCAAAAATATATATAATAAAATATATAATACGTATACTAAACCGGGCAAGTATGATCACCCGGGTCGTTTCCCCCAACGACTAGTGAAATTGAAACCTCGTTTAAGTCCGGGTTATGATTTGAATAAGAAAATAGATGATTTGATAAGCTATGACTAAAAACAAGCAATTAAAAAAAACAATTAAAGCACTTAACAAATTACGGGAAACAAGTTAAACGCGACACTTAAGCAAGTAAACTAAATTTTACCCCTAAAATGTAAACTAAAATTGTAAACCTAAGATAGGACAAAAGAAAATTTTAGAAAAAAGAAAAACATTTTTTTGATTATTTTTGAATTTATTATGATTTAAAAACTAATTTAATCTAATTAAATCTAAAAAATAGTAAATTAAGTACTAAAACTTTGGAAAAATGATTTTTAAGCTTAGAAAAGTCTAAAATAACTTAAAAACTCAGAAAACTATTTTTTACTATTTTTAAAATTAAATTCCTATTTTTAAAATTAAAAGTTAAAGCTCAAAAATGAAATTTAAATTCTAAAAGTGGTGAAAATGATTTAACTGAATGTAAACCTTAAGCTATTTTTTATAAAACTAAAAACTATTTTTTTTTGAATTTTTATAAAACTTTTTTCTATTTTTTATAGATTTTTTAAGATTTTAACTTTCGAAAAACTATAAAAAATTAAACTAATTGATAAAAAATTACGAAAAATTCAGGAAAAATCTATAACTCAACGAAGTTTACTAGAAAAATATAAGATCCAACTCAGCTTATCAAATAAGCTGAGAAAAGAGCTTATAAAGCTACGGCTTATTTATAAAAAGGAAAATGAAAACGTGTACTAGTATTAAATGTGGGGAATAGATACTGGATGAGCTATTGAAGCAATTGGTTAACACGTAGGGACTATAACTGAGAGGTCGTGGGTTCGAGTGTGGGCAACCCCTTTTTGCCCTTTTTTTTTTATTTTTTGACTTTTATAAAAAAACTAAATACTAAGACTTTAAAAGGACACAAAATTAAGCAACTTTAATAAAGATAACCTAAACTGAAACTTAATAATAAGCTCTGAAAGTCTCAGAAAGTGGGGGTTTGGGCTTATTCTCACTTAAATAGCCATAATAAGCTCAAATAAAGCTCAATTTCAAAAGTAAAAGAAGTTCCTAAGAGCTTATGAAATGCTTGATCTATAGATGAAAAGAAATAAGAGCTGGAAACACATTAAAGCAACTGAAAATGATGATGAAAATGCTAAACTTAGTAAGAACACTTAAAGGCACAAAATCCAATTAAGCTAAAAAGCTCAATAAGCCAATTTGGACCTTAAGCTTTTGAAAACTACTTAACTTATATATAAGCTAAGAAACTAAATCATAAAATCCTAAACTATAAGCTAGAAAATGCCTCAATAATCGCTAAATGCTTAAACCTACTGTTTTTGGCTTTTTGGAATTTTTGTGACTTTTAATCCTAAATGAACCTAAGCAAATGATTTTGAAAATGAAAATTAAGTTTTATTCTAACTTAAGCTATATTAAAACTAACTTATGAAATCTTTTTAAAACTTGTTAAATTTGAAAAACTCAGCTGGCTAAGGAATTTTGCCCAATTTATATTGACTTTTAGCGGTCAAACTTGCTTATTCAAAACACTCCTTAAGCATATAGACAGATTTGATAAAGCTTTTTAAAATGAAATCTACCTATTAGAAACTTAATACCAGATAACCTAGAGCTTATAACTACTTGATTAAACACAATTTAACTACTGATTAAGCCAAAATCCTAAGATCTATAACTATTAACTAATATTTTTGGTTTTTTAAGCTTTTATGACAGAAGTGAATAACAATAAAATCTAAATTCTATAATCTAAAGACAAATGACTAAATTCACTTAATAAGCTAGATAAGAAACAAATTAGGACAAATAAGCAAATAGAATAAGCAAATGAACAAGCAATTAGGCAAATCTAATATAGAAAGCAATAATACTATTACTAAAAGCTTTAAAACTTAAGGAATTTAAAGAGAACTTACTTGATCCTCTAGCTAAACAAGAGGACTCAATTAAGAGCAGCTACAAGCTCTCCTAGCTTATTAATAAGCTAGGAGTTAAGTCCATTTGGTTATCCATTTCAACCAACTTCCTAGAGCTTTCCACAATTCATTTTCAAAGGTAATAATGTATAGATATTAAGCTGATTTAAGGTTTAAGTAATATTAAGGCCTATTGAGCTCAAATTTTAGCTTATAGACTAAAAGAGCTTATGAGTAGCTTATGGCTATTTAGCTTAACAGTTTAAGGTAAAATAAGAGCTTATTAAGTAAACAAGAGAGCTTAAAAGAGATTAAATTCAACTGAGTTTTATTAATAAAGGCTTATTACAATACTTGAAAGGAAATGTTACAATGATTTAAGAAATTAAGCTAGAAAAGTAAATTAAGCTAAAAACTACCCTAAGCTACGTGTGTGTGTGTGTGAAGAGTGTGAGGCCTATTTATAGCCTGCCTTGGATCCTTCTAGCCTCTTGAGTCTCTTTCCAAGCTTTCAATCCGTACCCTTCATTTTTCATTCATTATTGATCTCTTTCTTGAGCCGTTGGATCACATTGTGGACACCTGAGGATTGCCAGCATGTCATTCTTTGATGTGACATGTTGTGCTAGTTCTGTGAGAGGATCTAGTGCAAAACCCACACCTCTTTGTGCTTCTTCCATTGATGACGTGTCCTTTTGATTGAGAGTGAGCTAATGAGTCTCTTGATTTGACCTTAATAACCCTGCCATTGTACTTGAGCTTACTTGAATAGACGTTCTTAGCCCTTAATTTGAGAAAGCCCTCTCGTTTTATCCATGGTAAATCGCGAAGAAGAAGACGAACAGTAAAAAGGAAAATGGCGCCCTTTTTTTTAACTGAATGAGTGAATTCGGTTATATCTTTGAGTTAATTACACAAATAGTCCTTCTCTTTCTTTTCTCTATTTCTAGTTATAAAAGGATTTTGGAAACATGCAAAACTGGCCCTTGTGGTTTATAAAAAAGTGAATGAGCTAGGGTTTTGGGCTTAAGGATCCGGGTGAGGCCCATTTAGGGTTTTTCAGGCCCAATAAGGCCTAGGGACTATTTTTGTATCTTTTGAAAAGTAAAGGACTTATTTGGATCATTTTGGGTTTTGTCTTCTTGTGGTTGACTTCTGTTGACCATGAGTTGACTTTTCTTTGACTGGATTTGACTGAGGCTTGACTTTTCTAGCTTCGGCTTTGATTCTTTGGCTTCTTTTTTTGTACTCTTCTGATTCTCGTATCCGTGCTTGCCCGTTTTTGACTGTTTTATTATGATCTTTGATACATCCGTACCTGCACACACAAAACACAAATACAAGCATATTTTTGCCATTTTTAGTCTATTTTGGGTTTAATTGGGTTATTTTAGGTACCAACGGATATGTGTATTCTACACTTATCATACCCGGTCGCGTGCAGTGTACTTTGGATAAGTCGGAGGTCGACCCAAGAGCTATGTGTAAGGCTTCTAAAACGAGGCTATCTACTTATAAACTAGAAAGAAATTAAATTATCGCGGTTGAATTGATGGAATAGAAACTTAAGTGCATTGGTTGAACTAAAAATCAAGGAGAAGAATAACGTGTAAAACTAGTTATATCTTAATTAACGCAGTGATTGAATTACTTAATCTGATTGGGGAAAGCTAGGATCGAATTAACGTAGTAATTATGTTATAATCACAGAATCCCGGTCACATTGGTCATTGTTACCGAAACTTTATCCCGCTGGTCATGGTCAGCGTTCATCATATTTGGCATCCTTATGATCAAAGTATTAAAACCAAGTAAATAACCATAATTAATAAGAAATAAATGAATCACAATGATAATTAATTTATAATAGAAATATCACAAGGAAAGTTTAGCCAAAAATTATATTCATACAATTAAATCTTGATCAGTTAATGAAAGTGATGAAAAATATAATAATCGAACCAAACTAATATGATGATGATGGTGTCTTCACCCTGTAAACGAACCAAGAACCTTGATGCGTCTTCTTTTGTCAAACAACAGCAGCCGAGAAAAACGGTATTAAAACCCTTTTCTCTTTGTCAACCCAATCAAGACACATAATGGAATGGAGTAAAATTGCACTTCATGTTTGTATTTATAACGAGGGGGTTTGCCCGCGCTCCGCTGCGGGGCATTTGCAAGGGCGTCTGGATTTTGTGTTGTTTGACATATCAATTCCTTTTGACATTTCACATGTGAATATACAAAGTGTGTTGCTGTTTCTGCTGCTCTGTAACATTTCACTATATGAATATACAAAATGATAAGCTAAAACAAAGCCGTAAGTACATTTTTACAATAAGAAATTATACAAACTACCACCAAAAGTGGCATCAATTTTTGTATTCCGTTAAGATCTAAATTTGTAATTATAGCTTAGCCTTTTTTTTCTGAATCAGTTTTCGTTTCTCCCTCTTTTCTGTTATTTTCATTGTCCAACCATATTCTTCATAAAATAAGAATAATTCTATTAAAAGATGCAGATTAGTAGTTAAAAGAAACTGGATAGCTAACACAATACCTGTTTGTGAAACTGGCTTTGTGAAACTAGCTTTGTAAATTTCAAATCTTGATTCTAATGAAGTTCATTATTGGTATGAATTGCAACGACTAAACAATATTCGGTCAATTATCACCACTTGCTAATCGCGCTACTGATCCAAATGATTCTCTTGATCAAAGCCCCCGAATTCATACGCCATAACATTAACAAATTCATAATCCTCCTTACAAACAAAAACATTTTTCTTTTTCCCAAAGTGACCCATTCAATAAATAGTAGGTAAAATTACTACTAAAGTCTAAACGCTTAAAGTTGCAAATATTCTATTTATGATCAAACAGAACCATATTGACTTGGGTGCAACTGATTTCCCTCTTTATTGATATATAGGGTATTAAGACCTTCTTTTAGCTCACATGGGTGTTTAAGGTATCAACTAATTGTCAAACACTTTTCTCAAATTATGTGTGAGGCCAGAAACTCAAACTTTGGAACTTTTATGGGCTAGAAAGAGTGTATCTTTATCATACCTTTAAAGGCAATAATACAACATAAGCATGGCTAAACATAGTAGAGATTGCAAGATAAGTAGGCTAGGAGAGCTGTTCTAAAATGGGGCCATCTTTAATATGGATCATTATTGGCCAAAGCCGGCCGGATCAGCTTGCTTTAACCCGTAAATACTTTCTTGTCCATTACATTTTTTATATTTAATTAATATATTTTTATCATTACAATTTGAATATAGTTAAATTTACAACTTAAATATTTAAGCAAAAACGATTAAGGGGTATGTCTGAACCCGTTTAAAAATTAGTCAGTTTGACCTAATTATGATTTAAACACAACTCAAGTCGACCACCCATAAGTAAATGAAAATAAAAGCATGTTAAGTTTTTTAAAGTTTGGCCAATAACGAAGAGCTACGATCCAAAGCAACTTGGAAGGGTGGCCCACTTGCTACATATAAGTTAATCACTACCATATTGTACCATACATATTAGCTATAATATGCAAAGCATAGAGCGTAACTTAGTAGCAATAGCTAAATAAAGCTAAATGTTTGTTGACGCATAATAACATGATGACTAATATTTTAGTGATACCCCAAAAATACTTTTAGTGAGAACTTATAAACATAATAATGGAGATTTTGAAGTGGACACGTAATTTCAGTATCATTTACTTGTGTTATTTCAAGCTTACAATTTGTTTATTTCTTTATATTGAAAGAGCACATGCTTGTCAAAATTCTTTCTTTATATTTAACACGATCATCATTTGAATAGATCATAGCATAATGAAAGAGCCTATGTTTAAATGTCTAGTTATCATATTTATTAAAATTAGGCAAAAGATAATATTAGAGCTTACGTGATGAAGAAATGCGCCAATGCAGTCAAAACCAAAGGAATCTGTAAGACCGCTCTAACCAAAGTATCTTTAGGCCAGTTGCTATAGTCACTGGCGTCCGTGCGATCTGTGTTACCTCGGTTCTTGGGTACCCACCTACTATGTAGACCATAAAAAAACACGCATTAAATATTAAACACGTGTTTCAGATTTGGTTGTTTTAATAAAGAAACAAAAAGATACACGTCTATAGACCGAAAAGCGCACCTACGTTCACGGATGACCTGTGTAAAGACATCCTGCAAGATCTGGGCCTTTGCTTTCTCAGTGAGATAAGGAAATTCAATCTTATAATCCAACTGACCAGAACGCATGAGAGCAGGGTCCTAAATATTGGCTCAGAAAATGATTTTCGTCTGCATGATTACCATCTAAATTTTTCTCTCAAAACCTTCAGCGTCTACATAAAATGTCACAATAACGAATAAGTAAATAAACACAATCCCATCAAAGTTTTTAGGTAAAAAATAGGATCCCTTTACTGTGAATAAAAACTATATTGTAAGTTGACATAACTTTAGGTTTCTTTTGTTTCAATGGTATTTTTGTTTATTTCAAAGATAGGTCAAATCACAGCCAATGTAATATTTACTAACTTTGGCATTTACAACTTACATTTCCAGAGCATAATTAATTTTTGATAGACGCCTACCTAGTTACCTCTTAGTTGGCAAAGTTCTCTTTCTTTCATTATTAAGAACACTACAACTAAACTTCCTCTATTTGTCATTGCGTTTTTGTAGTTCAATTTCTTAGTTAATGTTATTATAATTGTAGTATTTTTTGGGGATATTTTATTAGGCAGCTAAGGAAATGATGGGTGTCATTTTATAACTTTTTCGGGGTCGTTTAACCCCCTAAATCGTGCATTTATGCCCAAAAAAGGTACTTAATTGTTCCTTTTTAGGTATTCACTATTTGGAAGGCATTTGGAGGAAATACACGTGACTTAGGCTCCTTTAGAGAAGAAACGGACAAGACTACGGACCTACACCAACATCTCTTAAGAATTTCTACTCAGAAGCTGAAGAAGGTGTCACAGATTACTCGTGACGCCATCACAACGCATCTCAAGACGGCGTCACAAGATCTCCAGACGACGTCAGAATGTACGACCCATCCCATTATCTAGAATATTTTATTCATGACGGCGTCACGACTAACACGTGACGCCGTCACAGCAATTTTCCTATATATACAAATCCATTTTAGCGGTTGATACTTAAGTGTGTTTAATTTAGAGTTAAAGTAAGGGACGTACCCTGTTGTTTAGTGTGTTAGGATAATTATAGGGCCTTAAAATTTATAACCTATTTACTTCTTCAATTCTGTTTGAATAAGTAAGAATATCTTAATTTATAATATGTTTGTTGTGTGATTCTTATCTGTTCTGACTTTATCTTTAACATGCTTGGCTAAACTTTCTATTGTGTTTATTTATGATTGTATAAACCTTGGATGTAGATCTTAGTGATGTTGCTTCTTGTGATGAATAGACATGTTAGGTCTTAGAAAACCAGCTTTTGTGTGTATCGCTGTTGATATGTCTAGGAAAACATAATTGTGTAGAAAGGATACCATCGGGTAACAGTCTTCATACTACCTTGCCCCTTATATGGTTGATCCACTCTTAATATATTTCAAATGCATTTAATATACTCTTAGGGGCCTAGTAATAGTCTTCATACTACCTTACTTGTGCGTTACCTTAACGGAATATAAAATAGACGACGAATTCGTGTAATTCGTTCATGACTTAGGAAATAATTACATAGATCATCACAAGTGTGACAAAGCAACAACACTAGGAGAAGCAATCTAGGGAGTAATACATGATTAAATAAACGTAGTCTTTTAATATATTGTTATCACCAGTTGCGTAGTTTATACTTAGTTTAATAGCTAAAACGAACCAATCTCTCAAACATATGATTTACTGCTTTTATAAAACATGAAAAGACAAAAAGAATCTTCTCTCAGTTAGACTGTGATCAAAACCTTCCCAACCTATTCCCCTAGAGAACGATAACAACCCCTGAGTCTTACCTATACTACACTACAACGGTTAGGGACACTGCCTAGGGAGTTGTAAAACTTCTTGTAGAAGTCCCTAACGGCAACCGCAACAAGTTTTTGGCGCCACTACCGGGGAATAGTTATGTTCAGATCATAGTTTAGCTCAATTCTACTTTCTTGAATCCTTTCAAGTAAGATTTAATTTTCGCATATTTTCTTTCTCATAGTCTATATGTTCTTTGTGTTATCTATCTCGTAAATCCGTCACCATGATGCTTAGCACCGTTAAGAGGTTAATGAAACCTCTCGACGAACCCGAAAGAGAATTCCGGAGGCATAGGAAAGCCGCCCTACGTTCACATCAAAATGAATCTCTTGCTATAGCCGAAAGAAACCTCTTTGATGATGAAGCATCCTCCTCTTACAACACTGGAGCTAAAGCACCAACGCCTCCAAAGACGTTACACAAACATTCTCATCCTAATTCCTCCAGTTTCCTAAATCCGATTGCCTTCCCAACCGAACAAACGGGAAGAATCGTCAACTCACTCGATATTTGGTTAATTCAAAACACGTGCACATTCCAAGGATTAAAAAACGAGGACCCCCTCCATCATATTAGGCACTACTTAAGCATCGTCAATAACGTAAAAGTTGACGGAGCCACACGGGATACATCAAGATTAAGATTCTTTCATTTCTCCCTCAAAGGAAAAGCGGCAGAATGGCTTGACAGAGTACCCCCCACTCAAGTCACGACGTAGGATCAACTCATGTCATGATTCCTTGACCATTTATTTCCGGTAGGACGTACGTCGGCCCTTAGAGATTCAATCCTCCGATTCAAACAAGGGGACGACGAACCTATCAAAAGTGCCTGGATCCATTTTCAGGACTTAATCAAACAAGTTCCCCATCATGGAATACAAAAATGGTTTTTGGTACAAATCTTTCATGATAACATATTCCAGGACGACCGTAGGAAACTCGACCAATTTTCCCGATTCCGCTTCGACTCTCTCACCGAAGAAGAAGGGTGGAATCGAATTGAAGAATATGTCCAATACCAAGATGATATGTGAGATGAACCATCACCATTCTTGAACGTTTCTTCCATTTCAGAGGCAATGAAACCTACACTTAGGAGGCATTTAAAAATGGCCTGTAATCGAATCTCTTTCCTCGAAACACCTACTCAAGAGGTTGGGCTTAAAAACCCGTACCTGATTTACGATTACTACGGAGGATCCCATGAGGCTGATGAATATGAACAGAACAACCCGTCCAAGCAGGTATGCTTATCCGGAGGAGACATCTAGAAAGATCCTTCCCTTCTGTGGTTCTATCAGAACGACGACACCTCACCATGGGGAACAGAAAACATAAAGAAAAAGGAGAGGATGGCCCCATGTAGATTATTAGAAGTAAGTTTGAGAATAAACTTGCCAACTTTAGGCTGGAAAAGAAGTCTCACGCAAAAGGGATAGGAGATATGCTTGTCCAACACCGTAAGGAATTGCTTAAACAATACTCCCAAATACTTTCAATAATCAACAAGAGCGAAACTCCTAAAACTAAAGCACCAACTTTTGCTATAACAACTAGATCAGGAATCAGCACACAAGATCAACCTTTTTTGGCCCGGTCACAATTAGCGACTGGCAACTTTACTGAGGGGGAAACCGAAAGAGAAGGGCCCGAGGGCGCAGAACTAAGCATTATACAATAACCCGCCCCTCAGCCATCCATCCTTTACCAACCTTCCAAGTTATCCAATCTACCTTTTCCGTCCAGATTAAAGAAGTAGAAAAAGGATGACTAGGATGAGCGGCTTCTCTCAATCTTTAAGCAAATTCATATCAATATGCCATTCCTTGAAGCTATGATTCACATACCAAAGGGAGCCAAGGTTTTGAAAGATCTACTTTCACATAAAGAGAAACTTAAGAAAGCGACCTCCTCGGTCAAACTTAATGAGGAGTGTTACGGTATTATTCAAAGGAGTCTGCCCCAAAAAGAAGGGGATCCTGGAAGCTTCATGCTGCCATGTCTTATTGGACCTTTAGCATTTAAGAACGCCCTTGCTGATTTAGGAGCAAGCATAAATCTCATGCCACATTCTCTCTTCCGACGATTAGGGATCTTAAAACTTAAACCTACCAAAATGAGTATTCAACTAGCCGATCGATCTATCAAATACCCCATTAGGGTCTGCGAGAATCTATTAGTGAAAATAAGCAAGTTTATCTTCCCAGTCGACTTTGTAGTTTTGGAAATGAATAAAGACGAGCTAGTCCCAATCATTTTGGGGAGGACCTTCCTCGCCACGGCAAGAGCTGTAATTGATGTTCATGAAGGAAAATTGAGTTTAAGGGTTAGAAGTGAAACCGTCACCTTCAACATTGGAAAATCCATGAAATCCAAACACTCCCATGACGATTACCTATACTGTGCCGATCACACCGCTAAGCTGGTCCAGGAACAATGGGTCGACATAGTAGACCATGATGGAGAATGGACTGAAGAAGAAGAATGGGATGATCCTAACAAGGTGTTTGCAGTCTCCTTCTACCTAAGAACATAGTCGGTGGAACTACACGAGTGGAAAGCCCCAGAAAATCGACTAAAACAATCAAGCGTAGAACCACCCAAACTCTAATTAAAGGAATTACCCAAACACCTTGAGTACGCTTCTCCAAGAAAACAACCAACTCCCAGTAGTCATCTCATCTACATTATCCTCCGTCGAAAAAAATAGACTCCTCGAGGTTATTTAGAATCATAAAGGGGCGATCACTTAGAGTATTTCGGACATTAAAGGGATTGACTCATCCTTTTGTACTCACAAAATCCTCATGGAGGACGAGTTCAAACCAAGTGTCCAACCTTAAAGACGAGTTAACCCCAACATTAAAGAGGTAGTAAAAAAGGAAGTCATAAAACTCCTTGATGCATGATTAATCTATCTCATCTCCGACAGTTCTTGGGTAAGCCCTCTCCAGGTTGTCCCAAAGAAGGGAGGAATGACCGTAGTAAAGAATGAGAAGGATGAACTCATCCTGCAATGGAAGGTCACCAGATGGCATGTTTGTATCGACTATCGTAAGTTGAATAACGCAACCCAGAAAGATCACTTTCCACTTCCGTTCACCGATTAGATGCTCGAAGACTGGCTGGGCATGAATACTACTGCTTCCTAAACGGGTTTTCTGGATACTTTCAAATCCCTATCGCCCCTGAACATCAAGAGAAAACCACGTTCACCTGCCCTTACGGGACCTTCGCATACAAACGAATGCCCTTTGGGTTATGCAATGCCCTGGCCACTTTTTAATGCTGCATGACAACTATATTCCATAAGCTTATCAAGGATAGCATGGAAGTATTCATGGACAATTTTTACTCTTTGGTAGCTCTTTTAACCACTGCCTCAAAAACCTTAAGAAGATGCTAAAAAGGTGTGAAGAAACCAACCTTTTATTGAATTGGGAAAAATGCCACTTCATGGTAAAGGAAGGAATTGTCCTCGGCCATAAGGTCTCAGGTTCTGGAATTGAGGTCGATAAAGCAAAGATCAAGGCAATTTCCAAACTACCATATCCAACGAATGTGAAGGCCATTCGAAGCTTTCTAGGACATGCTGGTTTCTATAGAAGATTCATAAAGTATTTTTCATAAATCGCATGCCCAATGACCTAGCTCCTAGTTAAAGATGCACCATTCAACTTCTCCGAAGAATGCATCCAAGCATTCAACACATCAAAACGTGAACTAACGTAGGCACCAATCCTGATCAAGCCATATTGGTCATTACTATTCGAAATCATGTGCGACGTAAGTGATTATGCTATCAGGGCAGTACTAGGACAAATGATCGACAAACATTTCAAGCCCATACACTAGGCCAGCAAAAAAATGAACAAAGCATAAGAAAACTACATAACTACCGAAAAGGAGCTTCTGGCTGTTGTCTTTGCATTTGACAAATTCCGTCATAACCTGGTCTTATCCAAGACCATCATTTTCACGGATCATTCTGCCCTGCTATATCTATTCACAAAATTAGATGCAAAACCACGCCTAATTCGATGGATCTTGCTGCTCCAGGAATTCGATATCGAGATTTGTGATAAGAAAGGTGCTGAAAATATAGCAGCTGATCATCTTTCCCTACTCAAAAACCCCGACCTTGGGAAGCTAACCAGGGCTGAGATAAGGGAATTATTTCCTGAAGAGCGATTGATGGCAATCTATGACAAGAATGAGGAACCGTGGTATGCCGACTATGCTAACTATTTGGCTAGCCGAGTACTACCCTTCCGATCAATCCGTCAAGAGAAACAAAAATTCTTTAGCGATTTAAGGCATTACTTTTGGGATGAGCCCTTCCTATTCAAACAGTGTGCTGACCGAATCATACAAACATGCGTGGCTAGAAAAGAGGTAGCACAAATTCTTTGACAATGTAATAGTGGACCATCTGGAGGACATCATGGCATCACCACCACCGCAAGAAAGGTCTTCGAGGCCGGGTTTTACTGGCTACATATCTTTCACGATGCATGCAAGTTGGTCCATGTCTGCGATGCATGTTAGCGAGCAAAAAACATTTCATCAAGGGACGAAACACCTTAGAACTACATCCAAGTCTGCGAAATATTCGATTTGTGGGGGATTAACTTCATGGGACCTTTCCCCTCATCAAACAAAAACAAATATGTCTTGGTAGCTATTAACTACGTATCAAAGTAGGTAGAGGCTCAAGTCTTACCCACCAATGATGCTCGAAACGTAGTAAACTTCCTCAAGAGACTATTCGTACGATTTAGAATACCAAAGGCCCTTATTAGCGATAAGGGTACCCATTTCTGTAGCCACTAAATGGAGAAGGAAATGAAAAGATATGGAGTGGTTCGCCGATTCTTAACCGCGTATCACCCTTAGACGAACAGGCTAGTCGAGAACACGAATAGAGCAATAAAGCTTATTCTTGAAAAAACCATCGGGAACAATAAGAAATACTGGTCATACAAGTTAGATGATGCATTATGGGCATTCCGAACAGCGTTTAAAACCTCTTTAGGAACGACTATGTTTAGGATAATCTACGGCAAGGCATGCCATCTTCCTGTCGAATTGGAACATAAAGCCTATTGGGCCATAAAAAACTGCAACATGGACCTTACGAAGGCTGGAGAAAACCGGTTCTTATAGATTAATGAGTTGGACAAAATGAGGTTGGACGCCTACGAATCATCCATCTCCTATAAGGAAAGAACAAAAAGGTGGCAGGATAAACGAATAAAATTGCCAATTAACTATAAAAAAGGAGATAAGGTACTACTCTTCAATTCCGTTTAAGACTATTCCTAAGGAAGCTAAAGTCAAGATGGTATGAACCATTTTCAGTAAGTAAAGACATGCAAAATGGGGCGATTGAGCTATATAATGAAGAAGGAAGCCAATTTATTGTAAATAAACAATAGGTGAAGCCGTTTTAAAAGAACGTATTGGACACAAACATAGATGATGATGTAACTCTATATGATGAAGGAGAAGTCACGTAAGGACGTGTGACTTCGAGTCTAGCTACAAGACTTGCAAATAAAGAAAAACGCTTCTTGGGAGGCAACCTAATATTTACTCTTCCACAATTAGGAGTGTCATGTGTTTTATTCTTTTCATTTTATTCTATCTTGTTTGAACTCTATCTTGTAATCATGCTTTGTATTGTTTTTAACTTTGTCTTAATCTCAATCAAAGGTATTTTACAAATAATAAGTGTAGGGGAATCTATCCGGTTTTTGAACCAAGTTCAAGCATGTTAAATAATTTGTTTAGATTAATTCGCGTCAGTTTTGAGTCATATGAGTAAATTGTCAAATCTCAGGTTTTATGCATCCATTTGTACAGGAATTAACTTATGGAATCCAGTGCAGGAAATTTTTCATCAAAAACAAAAAATTCATTTTCACATAACGTAGAGACGGCGTTACGATTTACACGCCACGCCGTCACCACGACACTTGTGACGGGGTCAGGATTTTCCTGACGGCGTCAAACGCCCAGGTCCAGAAAACTTAAAGTTTTTAATTATTTTTGAAAATAAAACTTGCATAACATTTAAAATATGTAATCTTCTATTATAAACCTACAAAACCAATAAGTTTGACAATTCTCTTATCCTATCTTTACTACTTTATCGAGTCAAACCCTAAATTCATATTTTATATTGTATATCGCACATTTTATGCTTGGTGTAGTTGTCTTTGTCTTTTATTACAGGTTATATTTGATGAGAAGAAGCTTGGAAGTTCTTAGGAAGTTTCATTGGGCAATTCTTGGATGACAATTTACCCAGTTATCCCATGTTTCTTCTCCATTAATGAGCAAACCAGGGGAGTACTAGTTTCTTTTGCTTGTTTTATTTTCCCTTTATTCGTATTTACGAGTACTTCTATAGAACATTGGGGACAATGTTCAACTTAAGTGTAGGGGGAAATAAGCCTTAGAAACTATTCTTTCATTTACTATTTGCTTTGTCCTTAAAATGATGGGTAATATATTGAAACATAGCATAAGTGATTTTGACCTAAATTTAAATTTTTTTATGACACATATCGACAAAAACCAAGTATTAAGAGCGTCTCATGGATAGGAATTTATATTACTAGCACAAAAACCCTCAAATTCCACCCCCAAAATGTGAGGTTCGCCCTTAGATGTTATACCTTTAGCTTGTTTGAGTTAAGGAGTGAGCAATCATGTGTGTCTATTCTGTCGTTACTGATGTGTATGCACGGTTTTGTCGCCTTTTTTAGAACATTGGTATTGGTTACTTTAGGATTATGAGAGTGTACCGGTAGTATATTAAATTCTAGAACTTGTTTTTGTGATGCATCCCGAGACCGCATAGTAAGTGTTAGGATTTGCTTGATAAGAGGCATTAGGATTAACCCATGTTTTAAACCTGTAATTGTTATGATGGTCACACCGATCATATAACTATCCCACACCCTTGCCATGCACTCACCTTTAGTGCAGGATACCCCTAGTACAACCCTCCGAGCCTATCCTTTTTCACGGTTCTCGTAATTTTCTGGTTAAGCCGGACTATTAATGAAGAGCATTGTCACCCTTAAACCAATCGTTACACCTAAATAGCCTTAGCCCACCTTGTATGTACTCATTTTTAGTACATTATTATTTTAACCCAAGTTAATTGTTTGAGTACACGGTTGCTAAGTCCTTATCCTTGTAAATACTAGATTAACAAGTTATAAATATATATTTAACAAATGACAAACCTAAAACAACACTTTAAACAAGCAGTGTCACCCGGTCAAGATGGAGTTCGCGGTAAGAGGGTGTCGAACACTAAGAGTGGTAAATTCTAAATCATATATTCTATCAGTATTTTAATAGCTATTTAACTGGTTTAAACTATGCTATGTACCCCCTTTGTCTAATGAAATGTGGGGGGGGGGTTTCACCTAAGAAGACTGGCACAAGTTTGGTGATGAAAAATACCAATTCAATACACAATAAACATAAAAGATGAAGATTAGAATATAGAAAAATGATACAAGCCAAATGATAGAAAACTGTATTAGCCATATTAAATCCGGTTCAATGCTGGTTTGTTTGTTTTAGTGTAATGATTTACTTATCTCGAAGCAGCATATCATTCTTAAGAATTAGGCGGGACATCATCCTAAGAACTAGACACGATTAATCCTGTCACAATTAAACGCATCCGCATAAAGCATCCTTTAGTTTATTTATAATCTATCTTAGAGAATTAAAGCAGTGATGATCCTGTTAAAACCCTAGCCCAATGGGACTTTACCCACTTATTGTTTGACGGTGTTTTATATACTGGTAGTCTACTATTCCAATCTTTATCAGTAAATTAAGAGCATGATTGCTGAAGCATAAACGGGTCACCTACTGGTCCAACTAAGCTCATAATTCAAAGATAAAGACAGAACGTTATTTGTGATCCTATTGGTCTAGACATATGAAACACGATATGAAGAGCTATCCTGGTATCTAGATTACTTGGTCCGTATCACTAGACCTAGTTGAATGATAGGTCGCATATTCAAACACATAAACAAGTATGAGGTGATAAACATATTTAAACAATAAATGATAAATTAAGAAATCGATTTTTAAAACAAACCAAACATTGAACTTTCATTAAGATGGCTAATACCCGAGGGTATTAGTCACAACAATTGTAATTATACAAGCGTAATCAAACAATTTAAAATCAAACGATTAAGAGAGTAAGAATTACACGATGTCTTCTATGGATTCGTGATCGATGCTTGGCCTTGGTCACTGATCTTCTCTTCTGAAATTCATCTTTAGTGAGTATGGTATAAGGAATATGATATTGCACACTGAAAACTCATTTTTGAGTCTTCTATTTATAGTTGTTGAAAAATACTCGATACGATCCAGATAGGTCGATACGGCGTATTGGGCTGGATTCCTTAGAGTGTGCGCTACGTTCGTAATAAATCTTTAATATCATTCCTAAATTACTTAATTTACTGTATCTTCGAATAGTTATCTTCATGGATACGACGTATATAGACAGAGTGAATATGCCGTATTAGGAATTGGTTAAACGTGTTTTCTTGTGAAGTCTTGGCACTGATACGCCGTATCTCTTTAGTTGGATATGGCGTATTGGTGAATTCTTAGAAATCTTCAAATGTCTTCATTTTAGCTTCAATTTATGCGCCTTTTAGATTATCTTTACAAACACTCCTGAATGACTGCATTTATCAACTTTAAAGCAATTAAGTACCAAATAATGCAATAATTATATAAAAGTGGGCAAAATAGATGGGATAAATGATATAATTAAGTGATGTTATTTGATGTCATCAAATATCTCCCCACTTGAATCCTATTTGTTCTCAAGTAGACTTTAGAAAAAAAGTTTAGTTTATAAAAATGTGTCCCGAACCGAAGTTAAGGATTTTCTGTTTAAGCATCATTTTTTCCTAATCACCTGTACATAACCAAGCTCCTCACGAAATATGGAAATAAAAACACTCAGATTACTTAACTAATCTAGGGTGCAACATTTAAGTAGTACGCTCAATTGCTCGATCGTAATTAGTTTAGTATCACAAGCTTGGCAATGATACACATCTCCACCGCTAAAGCTAACTAAGAACAAGTCAAAAGCTAAATTAGGTTAAGAAGTCTTACGGTTTATCATTCAACAGTCTTTCACCATAAGTAACACACCAACAAGGCAACTGTATTATATATACACGGCCGTAACAACAGAATAGACATATACAATCCGAACATATCCCTGTTCGAGTTTAACCCTAAGTTAGGATGAAGAATGATACAGGGTAGGGACCTTTTAACTTTCACCAAAACTTGTCATCCAACAAGGCAGCTGAGACATGCATACATGGCCGTAACGACGGAATAGACATTAATGCTCGAACAAGTCCTCGTTCAAGTAGACAATAAGGTTAGTTGCTAGGAAAGGGAAGTGAAATGGTTGTTAAATAAAATTCACAAAACAAATAGATTAAGCCAAAAAATAAGGTGCGGTTGATAGTAACTTTCCCCCGACCGTTCCATGACAAATCTCGAATATATAGACAAACGCCCCGATAACAGAAATGACAAGACAACTAAAGTTGACGTTCCCATAATGGTTAACTTCCTTTACATCCCACTCTTTACATACTTTTACACAAGTGGTGATATCGACCACTTTTTACAAAACTTAACATCGTTGATTTTTGTAACGTATCAACGAATAATCGATCCTTCTAAGTGATTCCTTCGATATAAACTTCTTTTTGAAATGACTATTTTTCTTCCTTCTCTTTTTTTTGCTTTTTCTCTTTTTCCATTTTTTTCATAATACATAATAAACCTCGGTTTGATTCCACCGTCTTCACTTTCATAATTTATCCGGATAATCTTTTCCTTGTAGTACTTATTCATCGGACATAATTCATAATTGCAAAAAGTAGCAAAACTTACAAGCTACATAATTTCCCATTGCATTGTGCAATTTCCTGACCATTGCAGAGATAGAAAATTTTCACTTTGACACAGGAAATACAAGACTTTACTCGAAAGCAACTAGCAACATAGAGAAATAGGCTTAATCTACACGATAGGCTAAGGTGCAAAGGTGTAACGAAACATAAAATATGGTGTACAAAAAGAAAGGAATGGCTCAACATGTTGTTCTAGGGAATTTTACTTTAAAAATGAGAGTAATCAAGGGTTACACGTGAGTTAACTAACCAGTGAAGTTAGTTATTTTTATGACATGTAGGCTATTTGGTTTAATCCTAGAAATTTATTAGTTAAACATGTTCCTCCATCTAAATCCATAGTACTAATCATGGCGGTCTCGAGTGATATGCCAGGCCAAGTTCTAAAGTCCACTACATCACCGGCACACTCATAAATTTGTGGAATTTAGTAGATAGTTGGAAACGGAATATGCTTAATTCTCACAATATGTATCAAGGGTTATAGTGCGCTAGGTAATGTAACTAGTGATTTTTACACTTTGCATGTTATTTTTACACTTTGCATGCTGAAAAAAAATAATTATATTTTGATCGTTTTTAAGCACTTTGCATGTTATTTTGTAAAAAAGAAGACAAGTACGTTCTAATTATCCATCCCCCTACTTAAATTATACAAAATCCTCGTTGTATAGATAAAACAATTAAATAATAAGGGAAAATATAATTAGAACAGAAAACTCTCTAATGTTTTACTTATGATAATTCTCCAAGATGAGTTCTTGAGCAAAAAGTGAGTTGACTAGTGCTTCAGAATGCCCGGATGAGTTCAACATAAGTCTTTGTTTGGCATATACCATATCATAGTTTCAGCAAGGTCCTATAAAAGGTTAGAAGACAAGTGCAAATTTTATCTCGCTATAATGGTACAAGAAAACAATTAAACACTCAACTGTACAGGGATCAATATGCCGTATCCCAAACCCTAGGATACGCCGTATTATTCCTGTAGAAACAATTAAATTACTAGAAATTAAATAATTAAGTTTTAAAATTGATAACGTCCATACATGCATACGCCGTATCTAATGGGGTTCGATACGTCATATGTAATGTCTGGGAAGACAGACTCGTACAGAAAATTAAAATTCAAACAATTAAATACGACAAACAATTAAAATGATCGAGTTGTCTTCCGAGAAGCACTTTTGTTTCAGCTGGTCTTTAAGTTTGACTTTTTTCCTCTTCTTCATTCATTGTCAGGTGTCGAGCTCTATGAAATCGTTATCATCCGTGTGGAAACTTCTATCGTGGTATTTTTTAACCTATGTCTGTTGACTTTAAAGCTTGAACCATTGTTGTCGGTGATTACACTCTCCAAAAGGATACAGTTTTAACTATAAATAGGACCTGTCCATTATGACTTTGAGTTGACCTAGATTAACTTTAAACGAGAGGTTAAACAATAAGACTTTTGTCTCCATTTTTATAATACGTTTCAGAACCCCAATCCTATTGGGTTATATCCTTACCGAGTCTTTCACAATACGTTTAATACTCAGTGGTGACTATCGGGTTTGGCCATTAGTCTGTGGGTGGTAGGCTGTTGATATTCTATGAGTTACCCCGTATCTAAGCAAAGCCTTTTCAAGTTAAGAGTTGCAGAAATGTGTTCCTCTATCGCTGATTAAGTCTTTAGGAACCCCGAATCTAGCAAATAACCCTTTTAAGAATTTCACCACTACACGAGCATCGTTTGTAGGTAGAGCCTAGGCTTCAACCCATTTAGATACGTAGTCTACCGCAACTAGGATATATTTGTTGCCTATTGAATCAGTAAATGGTCCCATAAAGTCTAATCCCCAGACGTCAAAGACTTCATATGCTTGAATATTGTTCTGAGGAATTTTGTTTCGTGATGAAATGTTCCCCGATTTTTGACATGCGTCGCACTTCATTACATAGTCTTTAGAATCTCTAAAGATATTGGGCCAATAAAATCCTGCTTTGTAAACCTTTCTTCCTGTAACAGAATGGCAGTGTTCCAAAATTTCAAGGATTTCACATCCAGTGAGGCACCTTCTCATTACATTGTCCGGACATAATCTAAATGTGTATGGTTTATCCCAAAAATAATTCTTCACTTAGGATAAGAACCTTTTTTCTTTTCGGTGTCCATTCGGGCAATACCACTTTTCTGACAATGTAGTTAACATAATCCGCGTACCATAGCTCTTCGTCATTTAACTTGGTTTTCAGTATCATCAAATGCTCATCGGGAAATTTGTCTTCAAGTTCTTCTTTGGCTAATTCCCCTATATTTGGATTTTCGAGTCTTGATAGGTGATCAGCAGCCAGGTTTTCCGCTCCTTTTTTATCTTTTATCTCGATGTTAAATCCTTGAAGAAGCAGAACCCATCTAATAAGTCATGGTGTGGCATCCTGTTTGCTGAACAAATACTTTAAAGCAGAATGATCAGTGTACACTATAGTTTTTGATAAAAGAAGATAAGGGCGGAAGTTGTCAAAGGATAAGACAACTGCTAGAAGTTCCTTTTTGGTGGTGGTATAATGTGCGTGGGCATCATTTAGAGTTTTGCGAGCATAATAGATAGGTTTGAATTTCCCTTATATTCTTTGTCCTAATACTGCCCGTACTGTAAAATCACTGACATCGCACATTAACTCAAAAGGCAATCTGGAGATATTATGATAGGTGCGGTGGTTAATCTTTCTTTTAGTTTATTAAATGCCTTTATACAATCTTTGGAAAAATCAAACTTAGCATCTTTCATTAAAAGCTAGGTCATTGGTTTGGAAATCATGGAAAAATCTTTTATGAATCTGCGATAAAACCTACATGCCCCAAGAAACTTCGAACGCCCTTTACGTTTGTGGGATAAGGTAATTTGACAATTACATTGATTTTAGCTTTGTCAACTTCGATCCCTTTCTCAGAACGAAACCCCTAAATTAAAACCCTAACTCAAATCCCTAAATCGAAACTCCCTAAATTAGAACCCCAAATCAACACCTCCTAAATCACTACCCGCAAATCAAAATAATCAAGAATTTGATACAAAATTATCAGTTTTTCATAGCTTACTAATGAAATTAGATGTTATATGAGTGTAATTGAGCAAAGATATGATGATATATAAATCATTGATGTACGAAACGTTTAGGTCCCAAACCAAAGCAAGCAGCAAATGATAGATCTATAGGTTTTGTAGAGAGATAAAGAAAGAAAGAAGGTGACACACGTATCAGGAACCTATTAGTTTTTGATGATATATACACGTGTTCGCTTGTATGGATGGGAAGAATAAGTGGGAGAGAAAGGTAACTTACTTTCTGGATGGAATTTAATACTTAATATGTGGATCGGGTCTACATTTAATGCAGCCGGTATGACACTCGTGATTTTATCAGGATAGTGATACATTTAGAAATGGCTAAGAGTTCGTTGTGTGTAATTCTTGTATGCTATGTGTTATATATGTGTGCTAAGTGGTTTGAATATGTGCATGATATCATTTTGAGGTGTATGGGCATCTCATTTTGAGTGTGTTTGTGTTTGGTGATAAGTATTCCATTCATTTGTGAATAGTGATAATGGAAAGGAATGGCGTATTGCATGCAATGCTACGTCAATAGTTGAATGATTTTGTGTTAAGCGTTTATGGGAAAGGTGCCGTGTTGAAAATAAGTGAAGTGAATGAAATTTGGATATTTATAGAAGACTTTTTAAATATAGAAAGTGAAATGTGAAATGAAAAGTTATTTTTAGAAAGTTTAGTAAGTAGCGTTTATGTGAAAAGGTTTACCCAAATTAGCTTAGGTTTTATAAAAACTTAAGGTAATGAAGATAATTAGTTAATTAATAATAAAATAAAATAAAAATATATATATAAGAGGGGGAGAACGAAATTGTATAGAAAAATATAAAAAAATTAATTAATTAATAAGGGAGGTGATTTGGATCGGTTATAAAGAAAGAGAAAAAAAAGGAAACAAATCTGATTTCAATTAGGATTCTAGGTAGTATTAATATAAGATCAATAAATCCCTAAATCACTTTTCTATCCCCTTTTCCCTTTGATCGGCCGAACCAAGCAAGAAGTAAAAAAAGATTTTTTTAAACAAGATCGAGTTGGTGATTTAGTGTTTTAAGAATCAAGGTTTAGGTATGTTTCAATTAAGCTTTTGTTTAATCTTTCTTTAAAACATGTAACAATTAATATGATGGATCATTAGGGTTTTTAAAACTTCTGTAATTAAGAATGTTTTAATCATGCTAGAACGTTTAGGGTTTGATTAGGACCTTATTGGTGTAAGTGGTTATAGTTAGATCGCTTTAATTCATGATTTAGAGTTGAGCAAAATTTAGGGTTGTGTTCAACTGATGATATCTAGATGTTAAAAACTCGTTTTTATACGATTCTAGTGCCTAAATTGAAGTTCAAAGAGTCTATTTTACAAAAAGTCCAGCCTTGAATGATTTGGAGTTTTGGAAGTTGGTTAAATATTGGTTACAAGAAAAATTGTCAAAACATTAAATACTGGTCAGATTTAGGTCATGTTTAGGAGGGTAAAACCCTAACTTAAAAGTGGAATTAAGGTTAGACAATCTACAGTGATTAAGTTCTATATGTATATAAAAAACCCTAGAAGTAGAGCTTCTGATTTTGTGTCTATGTACGGTATTTAGGGTCATACTTTTTAGTATGCAATCAGATCCGAATTGGGACAGTTTTGAAGTTTGATTTTATATGGGATAGTTGCACATGTAATGGGTACTTCGGAATCACAATGTGGTTAGTAAACTCATAAATGAACTTAGGTGATTTTTGGTATAATTTATTAAGGTCAGCAAGTATTGTTTTCAAGTTGGTAAAGATACACTAAAATTCTGCATTTTTGAATAAATTTTAGTTGACTAGTATAACGTAATAATGTAGTGGTTAAGTTTGGGCATGGTGTCGGGGGGATCCATGATGGTTAATCAAACCCTTAGACATCCATCATATGTGTGTTACATGGAATAGTGCTTTTAGCTTGGTCGCGCGTAACCGTGTTTATTTATTTGTATAGTTGCATGATAGGAATTGGAAGCTACGTTTTAAGCATTCAGGTGAGTTACATAGTCCCACTTTTTATTGCGTTTTAAACTTGGGATGGAAATGATGCAAGTGTTGAAATGAGTTTTAAATTGCTGTGATTATGTGTTAGTGTAAATGCATAGACTATTATGTGACTAATGTGCGTTATGTGCTACATGTTATGTGATGTGATATGGATGTGATGTGCCTAGTTGGGAGGGTTACCTTCGGGTATCTCTGGCCTGAGCTAGAAGGAATGGGATTTGGTTATGTGATGTGCCTAGTTGGGAGGGTTACCTTCGGGTATCTCCGGCCTGAGCTAGAGGGATAAGGACTTGGATTGATCCAAGAGCGATTGAGGTCATCTACTTGGTATCTGTATGATTTGGATTAAATTGAATTGCATGTTAGCTTGCATGTTAGTTAACATAATTGTCATGCAAAAGTATTGTTTTATGATCACAGTAATTAGGCTAATGATTTTGGAAATGGATTGAATATGTGTGTCTGAAAACCTATGTTTCTCACCAACCAATATGTTGACGTATAAACATCATGTTCAGGTATTTCAGCAGGGTGAGACTAAAGTTAGAAAAAGTAGCTAGATGGACCGTAGGCAGCTGGCGAAGTTTAGTTATCCAGAATTCGCTATTTGTTTTGGATGTTGAATGTTATTTGTTTTGGATGTTGAATGTTAATTGTTTTCCTTTGTTAGGATGTATGAATGTTTGCATGTCATGACATTAGCATGAACTGCCTTTATTCCAATGTTAGACGCCTTTGGATTTTGTTGATGTTTTAGGTATTTTCATGACACTGTGTGTCTATACCTTGTATTATTATGCATGTTTAGTTTCTCTATATAGACGCCGATGTGTTATGATGATTCCCTTTCTCGTCGCGCCTTGCGTTTCCGCCTTAGCGGGGTGTGACAGATTGGTATCAGAGCCTTTCGTCATAGAGAAGAATGTGGTTGAGCCTAGACTATAACCTAGGGGTCCTTCATGTAGATGCATTTAAGGCTCAAGTGTTTATTTTATAATTGCTATGCTTCCTCTTTATTTTTGCATAGCTTATATATCTCGTATTTTGCTAAGTTGCCATTTTAGATATTTTGCCTACCATTATCTGATATGATATGTATTACTTTCTTAGTATTTTAGCTATGTTCTTTCCCCTACCCGTAAGAAGCCTCGTTGGGGAACTGTTTTCCCAACTGGACTTGAGCGTTATAAGGAGCCTCTTGTGGCAGTTGATCGTTTGTCGGATGCGCGTAATTAGGTTAGACCCGCGGAGTCGGGTGATTCTTGCGATGGAAAAGTCAAACCCAAGCGAGGCCCAACATAAGTTTATCCCATCCTTTACCTCGTCATGTTGTTATTGATTATTTCTTTTGGATATTTTATATTTTAGGAGTCGTTGTGAGACTTTCCTTCTTTTATGTCATTTCGATTTTATTTTGATATACGTAAGTAGTTATTAGATGGAGCATCCTTTATGTGTTAAGTTAGAGTGGTTTAAGATGTGCAATGTGGTATATGTAGAGATGCAAATAAATCGGTTAAAACCGGTTTTCGGTTATTAGAAAACCGGTTTTAAAAAAACCGGTTTTTCTAATAACCGGTTTCGGTTTTATCGGTTTTTTTGAAATCGGTTTTTTTCGGTTATAAATGTTCGGAATCGGTTTTTTCGGTTATAAATTTTCGGAATCGGTTTTTACCGGTTCGGTTTTTTTCGGTTATAAATATTCGGAATCGGTTTTTATACCGGTTCGGTTTTTTTCGGAATTTAAAACTTCGAATATTTATTTAATAAACTTGTTAATTATCAAACATTTAATTAAACAATACACCGGAAACATACTAAACAAATACAATCATAAATTTTTATTTGCACCGGAAACATACTAAAAAATACAATCATAACTTTTATTTAAACAATACAATTATACAACTAAAAATATATAAATACTAATACATTTCGAGCTTCGGCATGGCCATCACCCGAAAACATATTAGTGTACTCAAGTATGTCGAGCTTCGGCATTGCCATCACCCGTTATACTCAATCCATTAAATCTTCCAAAAATTCTTCTACATCTACGTGTTCAATATCTAAGTCTTCAAACTCACCTTCATCTAATTCGGTATTCGGAGGTGATATCCCTAATTCAACTTCTTCTCTTGCTATAGTTTCTTCAACGTCTTCTAATATCGGACCTTCCAACGATGTTTCATGTTGTACCCTATCTACTCCGTCCAAATAATCTTTCAAACATACACATACTTCCACGGATTCGGGGGTTAGTCTTGACCTTCTTTCCGATATAATTCTACCGCTAATAGAAAAGGCCGATTCGGAAGCTACCGTCGAAGCTTGGACCGTTAATAAGTCACGAGCCATAGCGGATAAAATTGGAAATTGGATTTCGTTTGAATTTTCATCTCTAGTGTATAATGCTATATATGAGAATGTATGAAATGAAATGGGTAGTCTTGGAAGTATGGAAGTAAGTACACGTGTGAAAGGAGGCACTTATAATTATGGTGGCTAACATAATTATAAAGGCATCCCACACGTAGACTTGTGACCATGATTGTATTTATTTGTGTTTGGTTGTAAGGTGGTAGTGTAATATGTTTTTTTATATGTGTATTCATGATAAAGATTGTGGTATGGGTAGAGAATTTTTCTCTTACCCTAATTGGAGGATATGTTGAGTTGAGTTTTATAGATAGTAAGTTTCCCTTCTATCTAGTATTTGCGGATACCTAGTATTACTATTATAGAGGTTGCTCGTTTGCTCGGTTGTTTGTTCGGATTTCCTAAGTCTAAGCTTAGTACCCCTTCATCGTACTTTGTTAGTAAGGATACCCAATTTTTCCCATTCAACACCTTGATATATATTGGTTGTTTGGATCTGCTCTTTCGGATATAGGCGTGTTTCGTTAGTTCTTTTGTTGCATTGATTACAAGTATCAAAGGTTTCTTTTAAGCACTAATTGTTTCTAACATATTAGTGTGGATCATTACTCCCTTCTTTGTATATCCTTTGGTTTTTGTAACCCGTTGACGACGTGTTAGTATCGATGCTTTTAGGTTTGCTTTGTTGATCGTCATTTTGGATAAGACCTTACTTTTTCTTTTAGGTACGTAACGTCTTGCATGAGTTTTCTTGTACGAGTTTGTTTGATTTTATTTTATTATAAAAAACAAGTTTAAAGTGATTCATAGTGGTAAGGTACGATACACCATTAGATAACCATCTCTAGATTTTTATGACAACCAGAATGAATTTTATAAAGATTACAATTAAGACAATTTTATTTATTATTTAAAATAATTTTTATATTTAAAGTGACTTTCTTTATTTTGAATTGATTTTTATAAAAACATTATTTAATTTGGTCTTTCGAGTAAAGTCGATAATTGGTATAAGAATTTCTGTCTTTCGTATTGATTTTTTTTTGTGTGTTCTTTTGTCGTGGTATGCTTGTTGATTTTCTTTTGTTGCGTTTTCACTCGGTACATATACGCATCCTTTCTTTCAAATGATTCTTATGTCATTTGACCCACGTCTATTTGCATATGTGGAATCTCCTATATGCATTCTAGCCTTTGACTTGATATTTGTTTGTTATCCTATTCGATTGTTCGTAACCCTTGGAGTTCATTGATACCGTTGAGTCATGGAAGACTTGATGTGATTGTGGGAATGGACTGGTTGTCCAAGAGGAAGTTTGTGATAGTATGACATGAGAAGGTGGTTAGGATACCGTTGGAAGGCAATGAGATACTTTGAGTTCATGGGGAACATACTTTGGGAGCCGTCAAAGCCCTAATGAACGCTAAGATAGATGAATCGAAATTGAGTGATATTTCCATCGTACGAGATTTTATTGATGTGTTTTCGGAAGATTTATCGATGATCACCACAACGACAAGTTGAGTTCCGCATAGATTTGGTTCATGGAGCGACACAAGTCGCGAAGTCTCCATATCGTTTGGCACCCTCGAAAATGCAAGAATTGTCTGGGCAACTTCAAGAGCTGCAAGACAAGGGTTTCATATGACCTAGTCATTTTCCGAGAGGAGTACCAATGTTATTTATAAAGAAAAAGGATGGTTCTTTTCGCATGTGTATTGATCATAGGGAGTTGAACAAATTAACTATTAGAAACCGTTATCCACTCCCTAGGATTGAGGTCTTGTTTGATTAGTTATGAGGAGCGTGTCCTTTCTTAAAGATAGATTTTTGGTCAGGTTATCATCAGCTACGAGTGCATGAGGATACCATTCCAAAGACCGCATTTCGAACGAGATACATACATTTTGAGTCTACGGTTATGACTTTTAGGTTAACCAATTCACCAGCGGTCTTCATGGACTTGATTAACCGGGTGTGCAAACCGTATCTAGATAAGTTTGTCATTGTCTACATTGATGACATCTTGATCTACTCGAAGACAAAGAAAGAACATGAGGTTTACTTGAAGTTAGTGTTGGAGTTACTAAGGAAGGAGAAGCTCTATGCTAAGTTTTCTAAGTATGAGTTTTGGCCGCAAGAAGTGCATTTCCTTAGACACGTTGTCAACCAGAGTGGTATTCACGTGGACCCAAGTAAAATAGAGGTGATGAAGAATTAAAAAGCCCCTACAACGTCGTTGGATGTTCGATCGTTTTTGTGATTAGCTGGTTATTATAGGCGTTTTATCGTGAATTTCTCCAAGATTGCTAAACCCCTTACTTTGATAACTCAAAAAAACTAAAAGTATGAGTGAGGCAAAAAAGAGGAAGAATCGTTTCAGACTTTGAAGAATAATTTGTGTGATGCTCCTATCTTGTCGTTACCGGATGGAGTTGAAGATTTTGTAGTTTATTGTGATGCATCGAATCAAGGACTAGGTTATGTGCTGATGCAAAGAGGCAAGGTAATCAACTATGCATCGAGACAACTGAAGATTCCCGAGAAGAGAGTTTGTAATTTATGGATAGAATTTGGGTTCTATTGGTAGGAAGTATAATGGATGAGGCCCATACATCAAGGTACTTGGTACATCCGGGAGCGGATAAAACGTACTATAACCTTGGAGACATGTATTGGTAGCCACATGTAGAAAAGGATATAGCTACCTATGTTAGAAATTGTCGAATTTGTTTAAGAGGTGAAGGTTGCATTGTCAAAGACTTTAGGTTGCTGCAACAACCTGAGATACTTGAGTGAAAATGAGATAGAATCACCATGGATTTTATCACTAAATTTCCAAGGTTAAAGTAGTGAGTATGATGTGATTTGGGTGATGGTCGATAGACTAACCAAGTTAGCTCATTTTCTAGCTATACAAAAAGATTTCAAAATGTGAAGTGGGCAAGAATTTATATTGTTGAGATAATAGAAAGGAATGGAATTTTGATGATGATCAACTCAGATTGAGATGGATGATTTACCTCGTGGTTTTGGCAGACGTTTCAGAAAGTGTTAGAGACGCGATTGGATTTGAGTACTGCTTAGCATCCTCAAGCGGATGGATAAAGTGAACATATGATTCAGACTTTGGAAGATAAAATGAGGGCATGTGTTATCGATTTTGGTGGTAGTTATCATTTGAACATTCGGTGTGCTCCGTTTGAACCTTTGTATGGAGGGAAATGTAGGTCGCCCGTTCTATGGGTAGAGATTGGAGAGAGTAGTTTGACTGGAACTGAGTTAGTGCAAGAAACGACTGATAAGGTAGTGTTGGTAAAGGAAAAGCCCAAAGCGGCGAGAGATCGTCAAAAGAGCTATGCGGATAAGAGACGTAAAGCGTTAGAGTTTGAGGTGGGTGATTAGGTGTTATTAAAGGTATCGCCATGGAAGGGCGTAGTGCGTTTTGGAAAGAAAGGTAAGTTAGCACCGAGATATGTAGGACCATTTGAGATCCTTGAAAAGATTGGCCCGGTAGCGTATAGGTTGAGGTTACCTGAGGAGTTGAGTAGCGTGCATGACACCTTTCATGTGTCAAATCTGAAAAAGTGTCGGGCGGATGCTATTTTGCATGTGCCATTGAATGAGATCAAGGTCGACAAGACACTTCATTTTGTCGAGGAACCTGTAGAGATTATGGATCGAGAAATTAGGAAGTTGAAACGTAAGAAGATAGTGCTTGTGATAGTTAGATGGAATTTGAAACGTGGTCCTGAGTTTACTTGGGAATACGAAGACCAAATGAGGATTAAGTATCCATAGTTGTTCATGGACCGAGTTGTTGAGCCTGCTAGTTAAATCTTGGGATGAGATTTCCTCAAAGAGGGGATACTGTGACACCCGTGATTTAATCAGGATAGTGATACCTTTAGAAATGGGTAAGAGTTCGTTGTGTGTGATTCTTGTATGCTATGTGTTATATATGTGTGCTAAGTGGTTTGAATATATGCATGATATCATTTTGAGGTGTATGGGCATCTCATTTTGAGTGTGTTTGTGTCTGGTGATAAGTATTCCATTTGTTTGTGAATAGTGATAATAGAAAGGAATGACGTATTGCATGCAATGCTACGTCAATAGTTGAATGATTTTGTGTTAAGCGTTTATGGGAAAGGTATCGTGTTGAAAATAAGTGAAGTGAGTGAAATTTTGATATTTATAGAAGACTTTCTAAATATAGAAAGTGAAATGTGAAAGGAAAAGTTATTTTTAGAAAGTTTAGTAAGTAGCGTTTATGTGAAAAGGTTTTCCCAAATTAGCTTAGGTTTTTATAAAAACTTAAGGTAATGAAGATAATTATTTAATTAATAATAAAATAAAATAAAATAATATATATAAGAGGGGGAGAACGAAATTGTATAGAAAAATACAAAAAAAAATTAATTAATTAATAAGGGAGGTGATTTGGATCAGTTATAAAGAAAGAGAAAAAAAAGGAAACAAATCTGATTTCAATTAGGATTCTAAGTAGTATAAATATAAGATCAATAAATCCCTAAATCACTTTTCTCTCCCTTTTCCCCTTTGATCGGCCGAACCAAGCAAGAAGAAAAAAAAAGTTTTTTTTAAACAAGATCGAGTTGGTGATTTAGTGTTTCAAGAATCAAGGTTTAGGTATGTTTCAATTAAGCTTTTGTTTAATCTTTCTTTAAAACATGTAATAATTAATATGATGGATCATTAGGGTTTTTAAAACTTCTGTAATTAAGGATGTTTTAATCATGCTAGAACGTTTAGGGTTTGATTAGGACCTTATTGGTGTAAGTGGTTAGAGTTAGATTGCTTTAATTCATGATTTAGAATTGAGCAGAATTTAGGGCTGTGTTTAACTGATGATATCTAGATGTTAAAAACATGTTTTGATATGATTTCAGTGCCTAAATTGATGTTCAAAGAGTCTATTTTTCAAAAACTCTGTCCTCGAATGATTTGGAGTTCTGGAAGTTGGATGAATATTGGTTACAAGAAAAGTTGTCAAAATAGTAAATACGGGTAGGATTTAGGTCATGTTTAGGAGGGTAGATCCCTAACTTAAATGTGTAATTAAGGTTATGCAATCTACATTTATTAAGTTCTATATGTATATAAATAAACCCTATAAGGAGAGCTTCTGATTTTGTGTCTAAGTATGGTATTTAGAGTAATACTTTTTAGTGTGCAATCAGATCCGAATTGGGATAGTTTTGAAGTTTGATTTTATTTAGGATAGTAGCACATGTAATGGGTACTTGGGAATCACAAGGTGGTTAGTAAACTCATAAATGAACTTAGGTGATTTTTGGTATAATTTATTAAGGTCAGCAAATATTGTTTTCAAGTTGGTAAAGATACACTAAAATTCGGCATTTTTGAATAAATTGTAATTGACTAGTGTAATGTAATAATGAAGTGGTTAAGGTTGGGCATGCTGTCAGGGTGACCCATGATGGTTAATCAAATCCTTATACATCCATCATATGTGTGTTACATGAACTAGAGCTTTTAGCTTTGTCACGTGTAACCGTGTTTATTTATTTGTATAGTTATGTGATAGGAATTGGAAGCTACGTTTTGAGCATTCAGGTGAGTTACATAGTCCCACTTTTTATTGCGTTTTAAACTTGCGATGGAAATGATGCAAGTGTTTAAATGAGTTTTAAATTGCTGTGATTATGTGTTACTGTAAATGCATGGACTATGTGACTAATGTGCGTTATGTGCTACATGTTATGTGATGTGATATGGATGTGATGTGCCTAGTTGGGAGGGTTACCTTCGGATATCTCCGGCCTGAGCTAGAAGGAATGGGATTTGGTCATGTGATGTGCCTAGTTAGGAGGGTTACCTTCGGGTAATCCTCCTTATGCCTGCCTCGAGCTAGAGGTGATAAGGACTTTAGAATGATCCAAGAGCGATTAATGTCGTCTGGCTTGGTATCTTGTATGAATTTGGATAGAATGAATTGCATGTTAGCTTGTAATGTTAGTTAAGCATAATGTCATATGCAAAAGGTTTTGTTAGCTGTATCTTGAACACAGTAATTCGGTTAAGATTGGTCATGGAAATGGATTGACACAATGTGTCATATCTGAAAACTATGTTATGCGAGCGCTCGACGCCCTGATGTGTTGACACGAGATCTCAGCAAGCCTTCAATATATATTCATATATGGTAGGATGGATAGTGGCACAGTCGAGGTGAGTTGAGTATCTGACCACAGTGTATATGAGAGAGAAAAGATATCTTCCGAGAGGGATTACCGTGAAGGTCATACTATTGGCGTAGAGTGATTTCGGATTAGTTATCAGCAGATGACAATTCTAGTCGTACATTTAACTTTTGAGAGATCATATATGATAATTGCTAGGTGAATTATGATCGTCTATACTGTATATATCACGATATTAGTTATTTTAAGAGGGACAGTAATGGACACGTCATGTTTTGCATGTCATGACTCTAGATTGTCGATGAACTTGAGCATTTATTTCAATGTCAGACGTGAAGCCTTTTAGTGTGAGTGATCATTTTGTGAGTGTGTGATAGGTAGATTTCTAGAGTGGTCTATATGTTTTTATAAGTGGGGGGTCGCGCTATCACTGTGTTTGATACGTACTAACATCTAGTATGTAGATCTTCATTTTTAGAGTCTATCTCTACCGAGAGTCGGGCGGTACGGGCTTCAAATTCAGGTGTGTATAGATTATAAGAGAGGTAATAGGCATATTATGTATGATAGGTAGCTTATTTAGCTACATGGAGGTCGACTGCCTCTGCGTGATGATACGCTCCCTTAGTGTGCGGTGGGATTCAAGCTGCTCTTGTCTGGGAGGAGATTCGAGTTGGGATCCATGTATCGGAATGGGTGGAGATCATAGGGTGCGTTGTTGCTGTGAGAGTAACTATGAATGGACACTGGGAGGGAGAGATCCCGCACAGTATGAGCCGCCCATATTTAGATTGTATACGGGGCGTATAGGAATCACTATAATAAATTGTTAGATGAGTATATTATAAGAGTATCACGCTTGATGAGTATACGTTTTAAGTGTAGTAGCGTGTACTCACACCAGAGTAGCTGATTATGTTTATGTGAGCACGAGCGAGTCATTATGAGGGATATCGGTTTAGGTGGGTCGAGAGATCTGGTATAGTACGTGTACTCTTTAATTGCCTTTCAGTCCCTAGACTTGAACTAACTACGGCGTAGTTAATATATCAAACTACGCCGTAGTTCTTCTAACGCAACATTTCTTTTTTTAGCATATAATAACTACGAGAGCAAAGGAGAGATAGGAGGGTCTGCGCCGAAGGTACGTGATCCGTGATTCCGTTTGATCAGCGTGATTTGGTCCCTACGTATGAAGTGCAAATAGTCTATGCAGTGCAATGGAGCAGGATCACGTAGTAGAATTGTCCGCGGGGGAGCGGGTCTGCCATCACATGACGTCCGTGTACGAGTTGCTTTCAGTGTCCGAGATAGTCAGAGATAAGATCTATTATAACGGCTCAAGCGCTCTAGGAGTACAGCGGTAGGGAGTTAGTTAGTTGCTCCTGTACTGTAGACAGCGCAGATGTTCTGTATCGAATGATTAGCTGGTTCTTAGAAGAGGAGGGACATCTATTATTATTCACATATTATTATCGGTCCACAACTGAAGCCAGAGAAGTACATTAGCTCTGAGTGGCAAATAGCGATGGGAGGTTGATGGAGACTATAGTATCTCTCTTGATGAGCAGTGACGACGGAAATGCTGAGTTAGATAGAAACAAGTGACACTTGTAGCGACTCACTGGTGCGAAGATGTAGATAGGGATAATAGAGAGATAGAGAGATATATTTGATATGACGATGAGAAGAAGTGTGTGAATTGTTGTTGAGGTTGGTATCGCTCCTATTCGGTCTAGTACTATCTCAGAGGGTGGTGGTGGGGGGTGGGGGGGGGGTGGGGTTGGTGGTGGAGGTGGTGGTTGTGGTGTGGAGGTGTGAGGGGGGGGTGGTGTATGGTTTGGGTGGTGGGGGGGGGGGGGGGGGGGGGGTTGGGGGGTGTTTGTGGGTTGTGGGGGGGGTGGTGGGTTTTTGGTGGGGGTTGGTGGGGGTTGTGTTGTGGGTGGGTAGAGTTTTTTGGGGGGGTTATTGGGGGTGGTCATATTTAAGAGGGTAATTCCCTAACTTAAAAGTAGAATTAAGGTTAGACAATCTACATTGATTAAGTTCTATATGTATATAAAGAAACCCTATAAGGAGAGCTTCTGATTTTGTGTCTAAGTATGGTATTTAGGGTCATACTTTTTAGTGTGCAATCAGATCCGAATTGGGACAATTTTAAAGTTTGATTTTATTTGGGATAGTTGCACATGTAATGGGTACTTGGGAATCACAAGGTGGTTAGTAAATTCATAAATGAACTTAGGTGATTTTTGGTATAATTTATTAAGGTCAGCAAGTATTGTTTTCAAGTTGGTAAAGATACACTAAAATTAGGCATTTTTGAATAAATTGTAATTGACTAGTGTAATGTGAAAATGAAGTGGTTAAGGTTGGGCATGGTGTCGGAGTGACCCATGATGGTTAATCAAATCCTTATACATCCATCATATGTGTGTACATGGCCTAGAGCTTTTAGCTTGGTCGCGTGTAACCATGTTTATTTATTTGTATAGTTGTGTGATAGGAATTGGAAGCTGCGTTTTGAACATTTAGGTGAGTTACATAGTCTCACTTTTTATTGCATTTTAAACTTGGGATGAAAATGATGCAAGTGTTTAAACGAGTTTTAAATTGTTATGATTATGTGTTACTATAAATGCATGGACTATGTGACTAATATGCGTTATGTGCTACATGTTATGTGATGTGATATGGATGTGACGTGCCTAGTTGGGAGGGTTACCTTCGGGTATCTCCGGCCTGACATAGAATGAATGAGATTTGGTTATGTGATGTGCCTAGTTGGGAGGGTTACCTTCGGGTATCTCCTGGCTTAGCTAGAGGGATAAAGACTTGGATTGATCCATGAGCGATTAAGGTCGTCTGCTTGGTATCTATATGATTTGGATTGAATTGAATTGCATGTTAGCTTGTATGTTAGTTAGCATAATTGTCATGCAAAAGTTTTGTTTTATGATCATAGTAATTCGGTTAATGATTTTGGAAATGGATTGAATATGTGTGTCTGAAAACCTATGTTTCTCACCAACCATTGTGTTGACGTATAAGCATCATTTTCAGGTATTTTAGTAGGGTGAGACTAAAGTTAGAAAAAGTGGCTAGATGGACCGTAGGCAGCTGGCGAAGTTTAGTTATCTAGAATTCGCTATTTGTTTTGGATGTTGAATGTTAATTGTTTTGCTTTGTTAGGATGTATGAATGTTTGCATGTCATGACATTCGCATGAACTGCCTTTATTTCAATGTCAGACACCTTTGGATTTTGTTGATGTTTTTGGGTATTTTCATGACACTGTGTGTCTATACCTTGTATTATTATGCATGTTTAGTTTCTCTATATAGACGCCAATGTGTTATGATGATTCCCTTTCTCGTCGCGCCTCGCGTTTCTGCCTTGGCGGGGTGTGATAGCCGGGTAGGCAGGTCATGGTTGGGGTCGGGTCGAGCGGTAGCATTAAACACTATTACCCAGGATCCCCCAGCTATTGTAGGTTTGTATAATAAATGTGAGAGTTTAGGTCTTGTACGAATTTAGTCCCTAGTCGTTGTTGACGAAATATATTTCGTCCTTGAAATTTTAGTAACTTTGAATGCATTCAGTCCCTGGACTTGAACTAACTACGGCGTAGTTAATATATCAAACTATGGCGTAGTTCTTCTAACGCAACATTTCTTTTTTTAGCATATAATAACTACATCATAGTTATAAGTCCCAATTACGTCGTAGTTCTTCTAACGTATGTTTCCATCTTTAGCGAATAATAGCTACGGCGTAGTTCCCGCGGACCAACTACGCCGTAGTTCTTCGTAAGCATAAATATTTTCCACACATAATTAACTACGGTGTAGTCAAAAGGAACAACTACGCTGTAGTTTTATTCTTGAATACGATTCTATTCTTTTCCGTTCCAATGCTATAATTACATGAACTTGAAATATACACGAATTAAGTACCATATTCATATAGAAATCATATAAAACAAGTCAATAAACATAGGAATTTGATATAGAAAAGTATTAATTATTTGATGTCATCAGAGTATTTTAAAGTTTTTGGTAACAAATGCTTCATTCTTAACACCAACGATTACCTCACTAAATTTGACCTTAAATCAACCAAAGTCGTCCTTATGGGTTGTTCCCTCAATAGTAAAGCCTATATAATCCTAAATAAAGAAACCATGAGAATCGAAGAATCTTTAAATGTAAGATTCGCTAAAAGTCCTCCTAAATCATCACCTTTAGTAGATGATGATATAATCGAAAGTCTAATCATAAAAAATCAAATAGAAAAATTATAAAACAAGGAAAATGGACCATTAAACAAAGAAATAGTAAACATCAAAGAAACAAAAAATCACCCATTAGAGAAGGTCATAGGAAAACTAAATGAGAGAACATTAAGGGCTCAAGTTCAAAACCAAAGCAACTTCTTTTGTTTCGTGTCTTTCGTAGAACCTAAAAATATTAAAGAAGTCATTGAAGGATCCCAATATTTCACACAATATAAACTAGAGAGAGTTAGAGAGAGAGATGGATGGAGAATAAGTAAAACACACTAAAGAGTGTGTGTCAAATGATTTCTTCCAACACCCTCTCCATGTGTGGAGAGGGTTTAAATAGTTCTTACAAAAATGCCCCATAAAACGGGCTATGGTGTGGGCTTACAGTAGGTAAAGACCCGACCCACACCATAAATCATACGATTACTAATAAAAACTATGAGCTATGCTAAATGTAAGAAATCATGGGGTGACCGAGTCTTTTTCTTAATCCTAACAATCTCCCCTTAAGGGAGGTCACCCCAGAAAATACAATTTGAATTTTAGCATTCTATGAATTGTTCTTCTGACTTTAGCTCGTATACTTTGATTCTTCATTCATTGACTTCATTGTACATCTTGTAGTGGTCCTTGAGCTTTGTTCCTTAGACTTGTGTGATCTTTGAACTTTCTTTGAGATCATCAGCCACAGTAAATCTCTTAATCATCCTTGTTGTGAAGTATTGCCTCCATGTGATGTTGTGACCTTCGGACCGGCATGCTCACACTTTTCTGGATCATGATAGCAAGCATCAGAGTAGCGGAAGCTGTGTTGTAAGTCTTTCAGCTATCATGATGTCTTTGATTAGGAATATGAAGTGTGAGCATGGGGTTGTGAATTGACATGTCTTTGTCCAGCAGCTGCTACCGTCGGGATTCCTGCAAGTATATGTTAGTAATAAACACACGAAAGTGTCTTTGTTCACTTTCGTTGAATAAGGTTGCAAGAACCACGGTTCCCCGTTTGTCAGTATAAATACTGCCTGTGATCAGGTAGAATTCCAAAGAATCTCCTTGACAGGGTTTCGCAGCTGCACTAGCCGTTCTCAAACCGGAGCGTCTCAAAGTAGACAAAGCACAGAATGAGTGAACCAGTGGATTAAAACCCACTGATTAATGAGAAATTGATTTGAAAATCAGTCGCGTGTCACTCTGGAAAGAGTTTTGTGACACATCGAGAGTTTTATAATCTAAAGATCAATTTTCATCAGAAACACTTTTGTTTTGAAAGATATACACATTCGATGTGCTAGAAAATTCAGTTGTTGAACACATCGAAAGGTTTTTCAAAAACTACTCGTCAATTCACTTCCTGGAACAAGTTTGATTCATAAAGAATCGCACCATCGTTTCTTTCCAGTTGTCACAAGCTTGATCCTCAAGAGGATCTCACATGTCACCTACCAAGAGCTTGTTTAATGTTGGCTCTAGAAGGATTTCCATCTTCATTGTGAATACTTTCGTATCACTCGGATGTTCTGGCAATACCACAAGGATAATGCGAAGGACTCTTAAAATCTTTACTTGTTGTCACAGTGTGTGAGAAACAAGCACAATATGGATTAGGGGGGGGGGGTGTGTTTTGTTTTGGTTTGTGGGTGTTTTGATCTGGTGGGGTGTGTGGGGGAGGTGTGTGGGGGGTTGGGGGGGTTTTATGTTGGGATGAAGTCACCAAACGATTACCTCACAAAATTGAACCCTAAATCAACTTGAAGTCGTCCTTCTGGGCTGATGTTAGTGTAGGTGTGGTTTTGGTGGGGGGGTTTTGTAGGTTGGTGGATATTTTTGAGAAATTTTAGGTTTGAATTTAGAAAGGGGTTTAGGGTTTAGGAGGTTGGAGATTTGTGTGATTAGTGGGTTTTTAGGGGTTGTTGGTTGTGGGTTGGGGGGAGTGGTGTTTTATGGGGGGTTTTTGGTTTTTTGTATGGTTGGGGTGGGGTGGGGGGTGGTTTGGTGTGTGTTTTTTGGGGGGGGGGAGGGTGGGGGTGGTTGGTTTTGGGGTTTTGGTTAGTGGGGGGGGGGGGTGGTGTTGGGGTGTGGGGTGTGGGGGGGGGTTTTTTTTTGGGTTTATGATTGGGGTGGGTTAGTTGGGGTGTTGATGGAGTTTGATGTTTATTTGTTTGTGAGGTGGGGTTTTTGGGGATTTGGTGGGGGGTTGTTTGGTTGGGGTATTTTTATGTTTATATTGTGGTTGTTGGTAGTTGTTTGTGTGGGTGTGGGGGGGGTGGGGGTGGGAGGGTGTTGGGTGTATATAGGTTGGGTTGTGGGGTGGGATGTGGGGGTTTTTTTTTGGGTGGTGTTGGGTGGTTGGTAGTATGGGGGGTTGGTGGTGGGGTGGGGTGTGGGGGGTGGGGTTTGGGGGTGTGTTTGGGTGTTTGTTTTGTTAGGAGGGTTATATGGGTGGGAATGTGGGGGTGTTTTTGTGGGGGATTTTAGGTTATGTTGTTTATTTTTGGTTGGGTGTAGCATATAATAACTACATCATAGTTATAAGTCCCAATTACGTCGTAGTTCTTCTAACGTATGTTTCCATCTTTAGCAAATAATAGCTACGACGTAGTTCCCGCGGACCAACTACGCCGTAATTCTTCGTCAGAATAAATATTTTTCCACACATAATTCACTACGGTGTAGTCAAAAGGAACAACTATGCTGTAGTTTTATTCTTGAATACGATTTTATTCTTTTCCGTTCCAATGCCATAATTACATGAACTTGAAATATATATGACTTAAGTACCATATTCATATAGAAATCATATAAAACAAGTCAATAAACACGGGAATTTGATATAGAAAAGTATTAATTATTTGATGTCATCAGAGAATTTTAAAGTTTTTGGTAGCAAATGCTTCATTCTTAACACCAACGATTACCTCACTAAATTTGACCCTAAATCAACCGAAGTCGTCATTCTATGATGTTCCCTCAATAGTAAAGCCTATATAATCCTAAACAAAGAAACCATGAGAATCGAAGAATCTTTAAATGTAAGATTCGCTAAAAGTCCTCCTAAATCATCACCTTTAGTAGATGATGATATGATCGAAAGTCTAATCATAAAAAATCAAATAGAAAAAATAGAACACAAGGAAAATGGACCATTAAACAAAGAAATAGTAAACATCAAAGAAACAAAAAATCACCCATTAGAAAAGGTCATAGGAAAACTAAACGAGAGAACATTAAGGTCTCAAGTTCAAAACCAAAGCAACTTATTTTGTTTCGTGTCTTTCGTAGAACCTAAATATATTAAAGAAGTCATTAAAGACGAAAGTTGGACTATTGCTATGCAAGAAGAATTAAACAAATTTGTAACAAATGATTTTTGGAGTCTTGTTCCTCCACCCGAAAATCAAATAGTTATTGGTACAAAATGGGTTTTCAAAAACAAACTAGATGGAAATGGTGTAGTATCTAGAAACAAAGCTAGGCTTTTCACACAAGGATACAACCAATAAGAAGGTATAGATTTTGATGAGACATATGCTCCCGTGGCGAGATTAGAATCTATAAGAATCCTTCTTGCATATGCTTGTGAAAATGATTTTAAACTTTTTCAAATGGATGTCAAAAGTGTCTTTTTAAACGGTTTTATAAATGAAGAAGCCTATGTGTCCTCATCATGCACCACGAGTCAACAAAACAACACAACAATCTCAAGAACAAGCAGAAGTGGGGGTTAGGTGTGTTAAAGATAGGGGCGGGGGGAGCTGGGGGTTGATATTGGTAGTTTGGGGAGGGGTAATGGGAGTTGATGTTATGGGGGGGATATTGATAAATATTTTTTAGGGGTGGGGGGGGGGGTATGAATTTGATGAAGAGGTGGTGGGAGGAAATATTGTGGTAATCCTTCGAGATTTGTCGATTTCAAAAAACCCAATCATGTGTATAAACTCAAAAAGGCTTTTTATGGTCTTAAACAAGCACCCAAAGCTTGGTATGATAGACTCAAGGATTTTCTCATTGGTCATAAGTACAACATGGGATTGGTAGATAAAACTTTATTACCACAAGAACAACAGAGAGTACTCTGCATAGAGAGATATACACACACACCACAAATATAACACGACTAGAGAGTGTCCCACTATTACACTCAACATGTACACTCGGTGGTACTCATCTTTATCCAACGTGTTCTAGCACAGCGTTATATTGAGAGTGTGATGATTTTATTATCACACACTTCACACATATGGTACACTGAGCTAGCACATGTGGAGCTGACCAGTTTTGAGAGCTCTAGATGGGTGAATTGAATTTCTTCCTTAGTTTAGAAATCAAAGAACTAGAATAAGGCATCTTTTTTAACCAATCTAAATAAAATATAAAAGAAAACTTAAAGAAACTTGGCTAGAAGCATCTAACTATCAAAACACCTATGGTTGGAAATATGTAGTGTTGGTTGTGTGGGGGGGGTGGTGTGGGGAGGGAGGGGGAGGGGGTGGTATTAGTTTTGGGGTGTGTTTTGAAGTGGTTTTGTATGTGGGGGTTGGGGGGGTGGTTTTGGTTGGGGGGTAGTTATATTTGTAGGGTTTAGGGGGGGATTGTTGGGGGTAGTGGGGTTAGTTGGGCGGGTGTTCTTGTGTATTATTTGTGGGAAACTCAAAAAGGCTTTTTATGGTCTTAAACAAGCACCCAAAGCTTGGTATGATAGACTCAAGGATTTTCTCATTGGTCATAAGTACAACATGGGATTGGTAGATAAAACTTTATTTACCAAGGAAAGAGACTCATATATTATTATCATCCAAATATACGTAGATGACATCATTTTCAGATCGACTTGTCAAGAGCTTTGTGATGATTTTTTTCAATATCATGCACGACGAATTCGAGTTGAGCATGATGGGTGAATTGAATTTCTTCCTTAGTTTAGAAATCAAAGAACTAGAATAAGGCATCTTTTTTAACCAATCTAAATATATTAAAGAAATACTTAAGAAATTTGGTCTAGAAGACTCTAAACCTATCAAAACACCTATGTCATCCGAAACCAAACTCATCCGGGACAAAGACGAGGAATCATTGACAACACAAAATATCATGGCATGATTGGTAGTTTACTCTATCTCACGACTAGTCAGCCGGACATCATGTTTAGTGTTTGTCTTTGTACCCGTTTTCAAGTAGATCCCATATCCTCACATCTAGAAGCCATCAAAAGGATTTTTAGATACATTAAGGGTACAACACACTTAGGATTATGGTATTCTAAAGGAACGGGAGTAGAAATCGTAGTTTACCCTGATTCTGACCATACGGTAGACTATGTCGATGGTAAAAGTACAAGTGTGTATGCACCTTCATGGGATGTTGCCTCAAATCATGGTTCTCTAAGAAACAAACTGCCCTAGCCATCTCCACCACTGAAACCGAATACGTTTCTGCAAGCAAGGCATGCCAACAAGCATTGCGGATGAAACAAGCCCTTGTATAATATGACATCAACCTCAATGACATTCCCGTCCTTTGTGACAATAAAGGTGCCATCAACCTAAGTAAGAACCCCATTCTTTACTATTGTACCAAACATATAGAAATTCAACATCATTTCCTCCGCGATAATGTTAAAAAAGGAAACATTTCTAAAGAGAAGGTTTCCTCAGAAGATAATATTGTCGATAGTTTAACCAAACCACTGAAACGTGAACCTTTTAACTTTCTTAGACTAGGACTTGGTCTCATGGAACCAAACGCTTAATAAATCTTATAATATACATTACATTCGACAACTAACTCTCTCAGTCTCCAAACCCGTGCTGCGATAATGCGTTTACAAGGAGTATAAGTAAGAAACTCGTATTCTGATTACTTGCCCTGCACTCTCAAAAATATGCTCCCAAGACAGAGTATATTTGTCTTGACCACACTACAAAACCTCTGCCTCAACCAATGGTCTTTGAATCCATGGGTTTCCATCATCAAATAGCCGGATTATCTCAAACCCGAGTCCCTCTAAAAGGATTTCGGTGATTTTGGAATATCTTCTTTTCTTCTCTCATCTGAATCTAGGATTCTATTTTCGCACTGAAAAATTAAAACTTTCAGGAATTTTCTTCTCGCTACTATATGTATCCATACTATGTACTATTATGTATGCATTTGCATCATCAAAAGATTTCCTTATTTCATTCAAATTCCAAAAGAGAAAAATCTCTTCAAAATACTTCTCACGACTAGGACACGCATAAATATTTCTCATGCATTGAATAATACAAAGAAAAAACGGTTTTACTCATGCATCATGACATATCTATCTTGAATGCTAAAGGGAATGCATAATCAATAGTATCTCCATGTACATTCAACCGAAGCAACATTAAATCAAGGAGACTTTGGGTGATCTCATTAGTATATTTTATTTTTTAGTCGAGATAACCGCACCTCCACATTGTTTACATATAGACATACACTAAAACTCACTTTAAATAATTTGAGATCATCTATTTTGTTGAAAATAAAATACCTCTAACATTTTTTTGCATTGCCTTCACCTTCCATAAATCTCTTTCTCTTTTTTGCCTTCATCAGACATACGATACCCTTCCTCATCAAAGGACGGTACCTTTTTGTGAGGGTACCGATGGAACCGAGTTATCAAAAGGCATAAAATACGATTTTTAAACCTCTGAAATTAATTTTTCCCTCTATTTTCAACCTATTTCCAGCCTTAGATTATAGAGTTTGACATTTAGGCCGTTTACACCAAATCTAATTATTGGATTTTTACCTAAATTAGAATAAAATGCATTAAATGACACACATGACTCCATTCATAAATATCCATCTCTTCAATCTCATCTTCATCACCAAACTTCTAGAATTCCATTGATCATTACCATGTCAAAATAAATCTAGTGATAAGAAAGACAACAAATCTCTAAGAAGAACTGCTCAGATAAGTGGTCGAGCATGTTGCTTAGTCAATCCACTATCTAGCTCTCCACCTTTTTAAAGATTTTCACCACCTAGTAACTATCAAACAGAACCACCATCTATTCCACTTGACTCCCTTCCAACCACTCCTATTGCTCTACTAGGATTTTCCCCGAGTGAACTCTTGAACACACCTAAGACCACCCCTCTTTCGTTAACATATCCACCTCCAATCCATGATTGAAGGAGAGTATATAGTATATATTAGGAGAGTATTGAATTAGAATTGGGTTTGGGAGTTGATGGTAGGGGAGGGGAGTATGAGTAGTTTATTATTATTGGGGGGAAGATATTAAGATTGGTGATTGAGTGTATTTGTGTGATTTGGTTGGTGGTTTAAGTTAGGTGGGGGTTTTTGGTGTTTAGTTGGGTGGGAGGGTTTTTGGGAGGATTTGGGAGTATGTGGAGGTGGGGGTTGGGTTGTGGTTGGTAGGGATTGGGGTTTATATGTTGTGGGTTGTTTGGGAGGGGGGTAGGGGTTTTGGGTGTGTTGATGGGTTTTTGTATCTGTGTGGGGAGTTGTGGGTGGGGAGGGTGTGGGTGGGGGGAGCATTCTGTAGTATTTATTTGTATTGGTTGGGGGAGGGAGGTGGGTGTATTTTGGTGGGATTTAGGTGAGGTTGGATTTGTTGTTTTGTAGGGGAGAGGAGTTTTGTATGTTGGTTCTTTGGTTTTTTTAATAATTTAATATTGAGATTATTTGGGTTTTTGTGGGTAGTTAAGTTTGGTTGTGGGGGGGTTTTTTTTTAAATTGATATTGTTATTAGGGGGGGTTGGTAGTGGGTTTTTTGGGGGGGTTTTTTATTTTGGTGGGTTGGAGTGGGTTTGGGGTATTTAAGGGATTGTATGGGGGTTGTATGGGGGGGGGTAGGTGATTGTGGGTTGTGGGGTTGTGGGGAGTTTGTTGATGTTGTGGTGGTGTGTGTGGTAGTGTTGGGATGGTGGGGGAGGGGGGGGTGTGGGGTTGGTAATTAGTGTGTGATGTGAGTTGGTGGGGTGGATTAGTGGTTGGTATGTGATTGGTGGAGTGTTGGGGTTATAGTTGAAGATTTAATGGGGTATGGTTGGTGGTTGTGTGTTTTGGGGTTGTGAAGTGTAATGTGATTGATTAGGTGGGTTGGATTTTGGAAGGTGGGAGGATTGAGAATGGTGGAGGAGGGGTATGAGTAGAGGGGGTTTTGGTATGGTGGGGATATTTTTGGGGTAGGGGGGGGGGTATGTTGTGGGTTTAGAGGTTTGAGGGGGTTTTTTAGTTGTGGGTGATATTTAATTGTTGAGGTGGGTGGGGTAGAGGAGTTGGGGGGGGTGGGTTTGGGTGTTGGTGGGTGAATATTTGTTTATTGGGGGGGTGGGGGGGTTTTGTGTTTGTGTGTGGGGGGGGGGGGTGGGGGGTGGTTTGATGTGTAGAAGGGGTGGATGGAGGTTGTGATTATGTGAGATGGATATGAGGGGTTTGTTGGGAAAGGGTTATAGGATTTTTGGTAGGGGTGTGGGTTTGTTTTTTAGGTTTGTGATTGGAAGTTTGGGGGATGTGATAATGGAGTTTAGGAGTTATTTTTGAGTTTTGTATTGGAGTTGGGTGTTATGATAGAAGGGTGTTGTGTGGTGGTTTGGGTTTGTTTTAGGTGGGGAGGGTTTGTGGGGTTTTGGGGGGTGGGTGGTGGGGGGGTGGTTTTTAGGTGGTTGGGATTGTGTGGTTTGTGAGGGGGGTGGGGTGATAATGTGTTGGTGTGGTTGGTGGATGGTGGGGTGGGTGAGAGGGGGTATTTGGAGGTTGTATTGGGTAGTAGTGTGTGTGGGTGGGGAGTAGGGGTGTGGTATGGGGTTTGAGGTGGTAGTGTTGTTGGTTTGGGTGGGGTGTAGGTGGTTGGAGGGGGGTTTGGTGGGGTGTGGTGTAGGTGTGTTGTGTAGGTGTTGAAAATAGGAGGTGGATGGTGGGGTAGGAGAGGTGGGGTGGTGGTTGGATTGTGGGGGGGTTTTGTTGGGAGTGAATTAGTATTTAGGTGATACGGTGGGTGTGTTGTGTGGGGTGGAAATAAGAAAGACAACAAATCTCTAAGAAGAACTGCTCAGATAAGTGGTCGAGCATGTTGCTTAGTCAATCCACTATCTAGCTCTCCACCTTTTTAAAGATTTTCACCACCTAGTAACTATCAAACAGAACCACCATCTATTCCACTTGACTCCCTTCCAACCACTCCTATTGCTCTACTAGGATTTTCCCCGAGTGAACTCTTGAACACACCTAAGACCACCCCTCTTTCGTTAACATATCCACCTCCGGCTCCCACACAACCATCTAAGCAATCATCCCCATTAGCAATCAACATCGAGCCCGTTAAGCTTGTTTTCTCCACACCCCCACATCTCCTCATCCATTTTTTGACTCTCCTGAGGATCTTTCACCCCGAACCATTAATCCTTCACATCCTCAACCCTCGTTTGACACCATCAAACGTATGGAAAACCATCCTTCATCGGTTCCCGATATTGTGGAACCTCCTTTGCCACCATTTCCACCACTACTTCCGCCACACTCTCAATCGATGTGGTCAAACGATGCTTTTCCTCTGCTCACTCATGAGATGTTTTGTGAGCATTGTCAAAGGACACAAATGATCATCAACGACCTACGCGATGAAATGAGGTTCATCCTCAATCACATTCTCGAGCCCCTAAGCACCCTCACCCACCAAAACTTTTCATAGGATATTTTTTGTGAAGGAAATAAAAATAATGTTGTATTTTTTTATTTTTTGTTTTTTTATATAATAAGAACATATCCTTGTTCTTAGTTTTACCTATTTATGTAAGTGACATAATGTCACCAAAATAGTTGTTCCATTTTATTACAAGGATTAATTGTTCATATTAAGTTGTGTTATATTTATGCTTCATGTACATTTTGTTTTATCTTTGATCTTGTATATGCTAAACCTCCTCAAAAAGGTCAAAATTTGACTTTCTACACAGGGCCTGGTGCCTTTCAAATACTAAAGACGGTACCCTTTTGAAAAGGTACCTCCAGAACCAGGCAAACAGTGGCTTGTCTAAACTTTTACATTTTTTGTAGGTACTCTCAAAGCAAGGGGAGCTTGTACTTATGTTATTTAATCACTAACACTTTATTTTGTAGCATTGAATCCACTTGGAAACCTTGACACACTCATTTAGGGGGAGTTTCCATCAAGGGAGAGTATTTTATTCGATTCTCTCCGGATCAATTCTCATCATTGCATTCAATTCTCATCGGATCGAATCTCATCTATACTTCTGCATACGATTCTTTTCGAATTGAAAGTCATACATATTGCTTACATTATTGCATCTTTTGTTAGTTTTTCTTCGACGCCCTTTTGTTTTGACAAAAAGGGGGAGAGTGAAGTAAAAGACTCTAATTTAAAACTTTACATTCCTTTTTACTTCCAATAATGTTATGTTTTGTCATCAACAAAAATAGGGAGATTGTTAACAGAAATAAATCGTAAAAATGTTTATTTTTATTTTATGATCTTCTTGTGTTTTGTCAATAACAAACATAAAATCATTATAAGTAAAAATTAGAATGCATAAGTTTTTACAAATAGTCTTTCTAACACCTCATATATTACACATCACAAAATACATATTACTCATAATTACTTAAACTTATATTTTTAAGTTATATAAATATTATTTAGATTTTTACATCATAGGTGACATCATCATCTCTTCATATCTTGAATAAATCCCACAAGATTACACAAGATTTTTTAAGATTTGGCAATCAAAAATTCAAAATTACTTGTCAGACACGCGGTAGCCTTAGATTACACTGGCCGGTATCCTTATAGAAAGTTACCATCTGAACCGGTAAATAGTAAACGTCCGGTACCATTAGTTTACAATGGCCGGTACCCTTCTAGGAAGGTACTGTGGGAATAGGTGAATCGTGCAAAAATTTGCCTATAAATAGCAAGACATTTCTCATGTTTTATTCACCCATTCTTCTCACATCTCTCTAATATTCTGAAATATTTCTCTAACTTTCAGATCTAGCATTTTCCATTTATCATTTGTAGGTAATTTTTTTACCATAAGAAATTTTTGATATCGCATACTAGATGATCAAGCTCAGGTCACATTGTTGCTAGTCTCCCACATCATATCAAGATCATATTGTTAATTCTTGTTCTTCATTTCATTCATTATACTCTCATCATTCATCCTTGTAAGAGTTGATTGTATTGGGTCGGTTCTACCTTTATTAGAACCCTGTATTTAGATTTGTACCAAAAATGTGTAAGCAACATTGTGAGGCTTCTCTGCCGATTGAAGGAGATTGGTGACTAGTGTTTACGAATTCTCAAGTAGGTGACTCAGGGAATGGAGTAGGGTAAGAAAGGTGTCCTTGTATCCGAACCACTATAAATACTTATGTTTTGGTTTTATCTCTTCTAACTCTAGCTTTACTTAACTTGCACTTTATATTCATTCCTTATTACGTAGATCTACCATTAAACTTCACATAAACTCAATCTATAATTTTTAAAAGTTAAATTTAATCTGTAAAGTTTTCTACAAAATATTTAGATATTAAAGTATACAAACGTATATTTTGAGAAAGCAAGAATATAGACAATAATAAGAATGAAATGCAAGAAATAAAAATAAACAGAGATAGAACCATGACACGAGTATTTATAGTGGTTCGGCTAAAAGGACACCTTACTTGTCCTACCCCACTCCCCCGAGTACCCAACTTAAGAGTTTGTAAACACTATGTCCACTAGCTCCTTGTTCGAAGTAGAAGCCTCACAACTTCACTTACACTTTATCTGGTACAAAGCTAAATACTAGGTTCTAGTTCAAGGTAGAACCAACCTTATGTCGCTTATAGTTTATCTAGTACAAAGCTAGATACCAGGTTCTAACAAAGGTAGAACCAACCCGAGCACTATCTAAACTTATTAGGTCTGATGTTATGTTACAATGAGATGAATGATATACATGGATAAATATAATGATCTTAGAATGATGATGAAGACTAGCAACAAGTTTCTTGCGGCTTGGAAGTCTTGTATGCAAAACGTAGCAATCTCATGTTTTATAAAGAACTAAAGAGAATCACTGAAAACAAAATATAAACTATGAATTTGATCTAAAATCTGAGGTTAGTATAATGCTATAAGAATGTAAGAGAGATTGTATAAGAATGGGTGAGGAAACAATGAGATTTAGCTTGCTATTTGTAGATGTATTAAATCACTAAACAATAGACAAGATAAAAAGTTTAGAGAGAAAAAGAAGGGTTGTAGCACTTAGAGAGAGAAGGAAAGGAAAATGTATTGTATGAATAACTAAATGAACAACCAACCCTCTCCAAGGCATGAAGAGGGGTATTTATATCAACCACTAGGCTGGTCACATAAGGATGACTTATGTTTACCCAGTTAGCTTGGTAAGTTTACAAATATTATGCTACGAGCTATACTATTACACTTTTGGAAGTGACTGAGTCTTTTCTCGATTTCTAATAATCTCCCCCTAAGTGAGGTCACTCCAATTTACAAAAACTTAAGCTCTACATTCTATGAATGTCTTCAATCTTTGCTTGTAGTCTTGTTTTCATAATCTTTATCTTGTGAATCTTGATGTAGTAATCTTCAGACTTTTAGGCTTTAGCTTGTATCTTTTTCTTGACTTATATGTGATCTTAAGATTCTTGAGATCATTAACCAAGCATAATCTATTTTTGCCATCTTGTAATATTTTTGCCTTCTTGTGATCTCGTGACTTCTGGACCGAAATGCTCATACTGTTCTTGATGTTGAAAGTGTTTGTAACTATCTTTCTTGAAATTCTTTATCACTTTGTCACTTTATGGAGGATATGCGATATCACTTTAATACTTTGTCACTTTAGAAAAACGTACGATATCAGAGTAGCGAGAGTCTTGAAACATGTACTTGAGCTTTCATGATGTCTTTACATATGTCGGTCGAGTATGAGCATGTGGTTTTGACTTCGACTTGTCATCGGGTAACTGCTGTCACAGTTAAAAATCTGCATGAATGGGTTAGTGATAAACAACATATATGGACGAGAGTGGCTTTGTCACTTCATCAAATACGGTTGTAATAACCACGATTCCTCATTAATCAGTATAAATACTGCCTGTGATAAGGTAGAATTCCGAGGAATCTCCTTGACAGGGTTTCGTAGCTGTACTAGCCATTTTCATTAACAGAGCATCTAAAGCGACAACAACCAACACGGGTCGAGGTGATCCCAATAAGTGACTATCTTCCCATTAAGTCAACCAATTTCGTGTTCATCTTTCCTATGTCTAGATACCATTGTGAGGCTTCCCATGGACATAAGATTGAAAATTGATTTAAAAAACCAGTCGGTGTGTTAAGATGCAAAACATTTTATTAAACACAACCAACCAAACACTAAACAAAACAATTTATCTTTTTTTTCAAAAACTCATCCATCAATTCATAAGCTGGACCGAATCGATATCCAGTATCACAAGTTCGATCTGTGTAGGATCTCACAAGTCACATACCGCAAAGCCTTATTGATAGTTAGCAAATTGAAGGAAATATTCATCGCAGCTGTGAATACATTTTAGGCATCAAACTCTGATGTTCTTGGCAAAATCACAAGATAATGCTAGGACTCTTGATATATTTCTTGGTTTTCACATAGTGTGAATTACCAAGCAAATTTTGGATCAGTGGTCCTAATGGAGAAGTTTATGTATGAACTCTTCTATGGCTCAGACTACAATAGTGTACATTTAATATAGTAATTGAAGGTTTTGGAGGAGTAGACTTCCACCATTTTCATACCACTAGCACAAATGAGAAAGACGATAGAAATGTGTTTAATCTATGTGAGAAATGAAACAAGAGTCTTTTGAGAGACCTTGAGTGGCTGGGAAGGGTTGTGTATTGCGTCACTGGATCCATGACGACTGTCTTCAATACCAGACAACAACTTAGTGTTTTTAATAGTTTATGTATTAACCCGGTTTCTACCTAAGTGTATGGAGGGCTTCTTTCTTTACACCCTTTATCCTTATATTTCTTTTTCATTCTTAAACCCTTTCAGTGCTTATCGAGACTTCATGACTAGTACCTTGTTGGGTTTGTTCCAATACTAGCTCCATCTCAGTCGGCACTATTCCCTTATTCTTACTTTTACTCCTTTAAATCACACCTATGGACTTTTACACTAACTAGTGGAATGTCCTTGGGTAGATCCCTCTTGTTCTGGCTGGATCATAGGAACGAATGCCTAATCCTAACCACCTTATAACTCTAAGTAATTATAAACATGGTCAGTCTTTTTGTATTATTCTCGGCCTTAAAACCACTTGAAATTCTCACTCTCAACATGTGTATCGATATTCAAAAATGTTTAGCATATGAAGGGTGAAGCTTGCACTTGAGTCCTTAAAATCACATCTTTAGCTATACATTTTAATCACATTTTCTCCCCTTTTCAAAAATATCAAATCTCTTGATATTTTGGATATCAATTGATTCAAATATTAATGATTTCAGGAAAAAAATGTCCATTTATTAACAAGCAATATTAGGAACATTTTCAATGTTCACCCTTAATTTATGAGGGCATTATATATATATATATATTTATAATATAATAATTATAATATAAAGTATATATATATCTTTGGGATATATAGAGACGCAAATCAATTGAGAATTTTTTATTTGAGAAGATTGAGAAGGTTTTAAAAAATAATAGATTTTTAACTTTGATTCAAGTTTTTCAAGTGTAAAACTCATTTTAATGTGATTATAATTCAAAATGTGTAAAAAAAAATTCGAATCAATGTTAAAAAATCTCTTGTTTTTGCACATACAATAAAATAATGAAATCATTTATACAAATTAAGAAATCATACTATAACTCAATTTTAGCTAATGATTTGCTAATCAAATTTGGATTAATAAGCTTTGAGAATGCACTATTATATGATTTTACTTATGAATTAAATTAAAAAATATGAATCAATTTGCTCAAACAATAGATATCTCAATCTCTTAAAATAAAAAACATACTCAAACTGAACCTAATGGATGCCTTATATATATACGTAATGTATATATTAAAAAACTTTCTCAACGAACCGAGCCTATATATTTATACGATATGTATATATATATATAACATATATAGATTAAACATATATATATATATACAGTATATAAATATATATACAAAAAATAAATCTATATATATATATATGTATATAGAATACATATTTTATAATATAGATATATAGTATATATATATATATATTATATATATATATATATGGTATATATATATACCATATACATATGTATAAATAAATGTATAAATATGATATATGTAATATAGATGTTATATGCATATGTATATAAAAGTATAATGTATACATATCATGATGTATATACTTATGCATATGTATATACATATGCATATGTTATAATACCTATACATATGTATATATAAATATGACATAAGTATATATATATATATATATATACTATATATATATATAGTATATATAAAAATAAAGTAAATATAAAAGTGTTGAGATACAAAATTTTGAAAAAAATTTAAATTTTTTGAAGCTTCATCACAGATGATGGGCTTCAATCACAAGTCAAAATAGGAGGTGGTTTGTGTGTGTGGACATGTGTGTTATGGTATGATGGATAGGGGGTAGATTAGAAAGAGGAGTGAAAGATAGAGGGGATGTGAGTAGTGTTTGAGTAGATAGAGAGGAGGGTGGGAGGATAGGTGGAGTGTGGGGTGGGGGGGTGTTGGGTGGTTGGGGGTGAAGTTTTGGGGGGTGAGTGATGTGGGTGGTGGGGGGTAGGGGGTGGTGGGGGGGATTTTGTGTGATTTTGGGGGTGGGGGATGTGGGGGGTATTTTTTGAAATATAAGATTTTTTTTTTTGGGGTGGGTGTTGGTGGGGGGGGGGTTGAGGGGGGAGTGAGGGGGGGGGATTTTTTGTTTTTTGAGGGTGGAGTTATTGGAATTTGTTGCAGTACTATGTGATGAAGCTCATCCCTAACTTTCTTGAGCGTCCCGTCCAAGAACTTGTATAGCTCATCCGCCTGCATCACTCGTTTATGTTGGACCAAGTCTTCATAGATAACCCCTGGTGGGTTGTGAGATAGAGTGTAGGGTTCTTTGAATTCTATTTCTGGAATGGTTTGTTAAGGAGGAGTGATGTTAAGTTTCTTCTGGTAACTCTCTACACCAAGCTGTAAATCCTTGACACGTTTCTTAATGACAAGACTTCTTGTGAACATACGAAGAGCCATAATATAGTCAACAATATCGCTATCGGTGAGATGGAATAGCTTGTGTTGAACAGCAAGAAAAAACATGTCTTCAATGTCATTCATGAGTAGATCCACGAAGTCACCTTCTTTAAAGTTGTATAAATGACGGTCAGCTCTTTTCATCATAATCTCCTCCAAATGACCATATCCATGAAGTTTCTTAACACTAACACTCTTCACCTCGAGTATCTTCTTTGTAGAGTACACATTATGCTTGGAGAACTTGTTCAGCTAAGATCTATACCATAGCTTACGCCTTTCACCCCAATGTTTGATCCCTTTTAATGCATCTTTGTCATACCCCACTTTGGTACGACTCCAAAGCGTAGGAACCATGTCTTCAATCCCTTCAATTTCATACCGAGCTGCCTTTGTCTTCCTAATAGATGTAGTGCATGTTACCTCTGCAACAGAAGTCTTCAAATACTCCAGATCATTGTTGAAGAAGTAGTCAATAGCAACGGTGCGATGACCTAGCGGACCTTGTAGCGGAAGAGGATTAGACAAATCAAACGGGTAACGATATCCTTCTAGATTATTCCAATAAAGTCTGTCTGTTAACGTATTCAAGCACTCTTAGAAGTTATACTCAAGCTCGATACTACTAGAGCATGTGCCTTTTAATATATTAAAGGCAGGACCTAACAGGATATCTTGAGTAAGATTATCTATCTTGAGTCCATTCAACACATACTTAGAGAAGTCAATAGGAGTAGCCATAAGGTCGTTGAATGTGAATGAATCCTTTGTAGCAGAGACCATTTGATTAAACTAAGGCTGTTCAGGTTAATCAAGTACAACCTGACACTTGTTTCATTCTGGATCAGGAGTAGGAGGCCTTGGAGGTTGTTTGAACCATTCTGGATTCGGAGTCTTGGTTGTCTTGGGTTCAGAAGCATCTTGCGGTTGATCATCATCAAGAACCACATAGTTACCCACATCATCCATAACCACCTCATCAATAGGTTCTTCAACTGGTTCCTTTGTCGAAGAAGACTTACCAGTTTTAGAGCCTTTAGATGAAGCTTTACTTTTTGGGGTTTCCTTGGTGGAGGATGGCTTCTTGGAAGAATCAGAATCTTTAGTTCTTCTCCTCTTGGTCTTCTTACCCTGGTTTGGTTGAGCTGGAGGGTCTTCATCATCATCATCATCATCATCATGCTTTCTCTTATGGTCTTTGACTATATCAGCGACACCCTTATCCATTGCATTTTCATCTTCAATCAATGCTTCCATGAGTGCATGGTACAATCAATGATTGGTAGGATTTCTATTAAAAGACTTGTTTGCATGCATGGATTGATAAAGAGCGCTTTTCAGATCATACTCTTCGAGAGCTGCCTTGTCTGTGGACATGATAGTAAACTTTGGCGTCTGTTCCATCTCAGTTTTTCCCTCTTGATTTTTAGAATCTATAGAGCACTCTTATCAGATCCTTGTTCTAGATCAACTGTTGGTGTCTGTTTCTTAGATGACTTAGAAAACTGTTGCAGAGAATATTTCTGAATAAGATCTGATGTGTGTTTCTTCAGCTCCTTTTAAAAGACATCCGCAACTTTGGATACTAAATAATTATCAACAACAGATGGAACTTGTGTCTTGAGAGCAGCAAGAGCTTCAGCAAATAAATCTATTTTCTTAAGATCAAACACATCTTTTTCCAGTTTAGCAACTCTTAGCTGAACAACCGAGAGGGCGTCAAATTCAGAAATAGCAGTGGTGATGATTGGAGCAATGGTTGTGAATGTTGGTGTAGGAATTGGTGTTGGTGTTTGTTGCACGGTTGAGATGATAGGTGTCACTTAAGGTGAGGAGACAGGAGTAGAAACTGGAGTTTTAGTGAGAATTTCAAGTATATGTGGAAGATTGGTTGTCTTTGGAATCACTGATACGAGAACCTTCTGTACTGATAGAGACTAGGTCTGGGGAGTTTCTTGTTGGATGGGAATATCCATAAAAGAACTAACATTTGCATTTGTAGAATCCTTAACAGCACTAACTAAAGAATAATCAGAAGAAAGTTTAACAAATTGTGCACCAAAACCTGAAGATATAGATAAGCTTAAGCTTGTTGGAGGGGGTTCGATTTTCTTAGTGTCATCCTTTACTTCTGAGGTCTTTTTAGCATCTTCCTTTGCTACATCAGTAACCTCTTCATCACCTTTATCAGACTCTTCAGCTTTAGCATTTGTCATTTCTACATCCTTATCTTTGCGCACACTTATCTTCTACTTATAAATCTCATCCTCATCAGATTCAGTTTCGACATCTTCATCATCAGCATCTTGTGTATCACTAATATGATCATCGCCTTCATCATCAGCATCACCATCTTTATCATCCTTCTCAATATCATCATTATCAACATCATCAGAATATTCCTTGTCTTGTTCATCTCCTAATTCTAGAATAACCTTCTCTTCAGTTCTATCCTTTTCCTCATCGAGAACCCCTTGTTTAATACCAGTTCACTTGAGGTAGCAGAAACGACCGTGGACTCATCGAGAACCCTTGGTTTAGTACCAGTTCCTTCACTTGAGCCTTCAGTACTTGGTTGTCTCTTGTGTGTCTCCTTGCTTTCTTTAAGGGCTTGCATAATGTATGTAGCCTCTTGTTCTTCTGGAGTAAGAGTTAAAACACCCTTGAGCTTTGACTTTGAACTTTTGCTAGTATTTTTCTTGGCAGATTTAAGGACATATTCATTTACAATCCTAGCATGAGTAGCATGGACTTGCTTTGTTGCTGCTTCTTCTTCAGCTTCAGTTATTCTGATAGATTTGCCTAACTCTAAAGCAACATCTGGATCAGGAATAATGTTGTTAGCAGCAGAAATTGTAACATTCTTCTTGACCATTCTTCGACTAGCATTCTTTCACATACCTTTCACCATTAAAATCGTACTTAAAATGACCAAAAACGTACCAAAAATACCTTGTATTTGTATGTTTTCATCTATATTATGCAGGAAACGGATATCCGACAAAAGGATGAAAAATTAAGCTAAAATGACAAAACCAAGAACGGAATGGAAAATCGTGGAAAAGACAAAGTCAAATCGAAGCCAAAGACCAAAAAGTCAACAAAAAGTCAACCCACAAAAGTCAACGGTCAAAGCCGAAGCCAAAACCGAAGAATACTTAATGGGCCTACCCGAACCCATCTAATGGACCGGATAAGCCCATCAGTATATATTATGAAGACTTCATAGCCCATTTTCAAATAATAAGCCCAAATCCCTTTTACACTTAACATGGCCCAAATTCCTTTTTTTCTACAAAAAGGCCCAACTGCCAAAACAAAAGCCCAACACCCTTACACCTTGACTATTGGACTTTGCTTGTAATAACATTATAAACCTTGGGGGACCTTCCTTGCCAACTTTCCAAAATTTCATATCACCCACAAGGACCTCCAATGTAAACATGCATTACACTCTGAGGGATTTTTGTTGTTAATCCCAAAAATACTTATACCCACAAGGACTGAACTTGAAACAAAATATATATAATTGAGGGACTACTTCTGTTACATGGCCAAACTTCTCCTCTGGCACTTCAAAACAAACAGAGTAACCCTTCCCCACTTCCCGCCAAATTTAATTTTGGCACTATTCATCTCCCTTATCCTTTTAACCTGCAACAACAAAAATCCTCTCCCCGCCTCACAAAACAACAAGAGCCACGCTGGAGATCCTATGCTTAACCATTGGCTTGAAGAAAATGACAAACAATGAAGGGTTTAGATCATTTTGATTGGGCTCCAAGCAATGATCAATGGCCAGGATGATTTTGAGCTTTTCACTCACCAAAGAAACACAACAGTTTGAGCTCTCTCTACAAAGAAGCACAAGATACTTAGGGTTTTAGTATAAATAGATTGTAATAGTTAGACTTAAGGATATCGAATTCTTGTATCAAGGAAAAAAAAGCTTGTAACAAAGTTTGTACCATTTTAATATATGTCTTTTTAATTTAACCGTCTTTTAAAATTTCAGTCATTTACTTTCCTTGTCATTTAAATTCTCGTTTTTAAAATTATTACAAATTACTGTTTTCATCTACATATCTTGTCATTTAATCTTTTTGTCTTTAAATATATGTTTGTTAAGCTTATTTATAAGCTTTTTAAGTTCTTAAAAGCCTTTTTGTAAGCTCATTTTAAAGCCTGCCAAGTTTTCTTTTGGGTTAACCTTTTAAAACGGGTCAAATTGGGTTAAAGACCCATTGGGTGATTTGGTCATCTTTGTCAAGCATCATTGAGTCATTTGACACCTGTTTTTAAAAGCTTTAAGTCCTAAATCTTGTTTTCAAGTCTCTTCTAAAAGATCCTTGAAACTGTTGGACCAAAACAGTTTCAAGGTGATTGTTAGATTAGGATCTTTAAGACTGTTTTTAATACTTGTTTGTATACCCATTTTAGTGTCAAAATAGAGTGGTGTTAGTCCTTTTGGTTTTACTTGCATTCTTTTTTCAAAGTCTTTTTCATATGTCAAAACTGTCTTTTTAAAGCCCCATTATCAGATGGTTATACTTGTTGTTAGCTTCTAATCTTTTTTGCATACAAGCTCTCTAGGAGCTTAACTTAATATATTTTAGTTTGATTTGATGTTGTGAGCTTATTTGCCAGCTTATTTATAAGCTGGCTTTTAGCCCTTTTTCTTTGTCAAAGCTCCCCTGGTGCTAACAACACCTTTTCATCCCTCTTTTATTTGCTTGTTTTTGATTATATCCCTAGGACCTTTGCAGTTTTAGCTTGCCCATAAGCTGATATATAAGCTCTATAAGCCTTAAGCCCCTAGGATCCCATTAGCAGCTTAAAAATAAGTCTCAAAGTGTGTCCCTAGGCCTGCTTTGTATGCAGCTTTGGCCCATAGCTTAATCTTAGTTTTTTGGCTTTTCTGCCTGTTTTATTTGGCTTATTTTTGTTAATATTGGCTTATTAGGTTTAGGGTCCTATCTGCTTTAGCTTATTTATGCTTTCCTTAGTTTACATGGCCCCTAATAGCCTTAGCAGAATAGAGCCTTAGGACCTAGTGCAAAAAGTAGAATATGTCCTTCTTGAGTGCTTATTTCCTTTCCTGAGCTTTTGGCTTATTTTATTTGGTTAAGTAGTGATTAGATTAGCTTATTAGGTTTAAGTGTTCATCTGTGTTTAGCTTTTTAGGTTCTTCATGAGCTTTTTGAGTTTTCAAGAAGCCTAGCAGTACTAACTACAAGTTAGTACTGCTGAGCTTCTTTGAGCTTATTCAGCTTATTTGGTGAGCTTAAATTAAGTCCTTAGTGCTCATTAGATTTAGTCATAAGTATGTTTTAGCTTATTTGCTTTGTCTCCTTGCTTATTGAAATATAAAGCCTAACTAAGTTAGCTTAGTTCCTTTTTAGCCTATTAGCCAAACTGTCTGTTTGATGTGCTTTTTCCTGGCTTATTTGTAGTTTTCATAAAAAGTTCTTTTTATAAAGTTTGTTATTTTAGCTTAATGTTTATGTTTTAAAAGAAAATTTTGTAAAAAAAATGTTTTATAAAAAGAGAGAGGCCAGGCTCGAACCCTGGACCTCCCCCTTTTTCTAAGCCCCACACACACAAACTCATACCGCTGTGCTACAATAGCTCATCCAATATGAGTTTGTTTCATTAATTATATAAGCCCATTTAGCCATTTAAGCCTCCAGCCCATTTTAGCTTAATAACAACTTATTTATAAGCTGAATTTTCAGTTTTAAATTTTTCTTAGAACCTTTATAGTTTTATGCATTTTCTTTGAATTTTTTAGAATTTTTCATAATCGTTTGATATTTTTTATCATTTATTTTCTTTTAAACTGTTTTTTAATTATAATAAATTAAATAAAAATCAAAAAAATACTTTTCTTTTTTAGAAAATTTTATTTTATCATTTTGCACTTAGGAAAAATAGAAAAACTTTCGTAGGGTCATTTTTGCAAAATTTTACTTTTGAAAGAACGGGTTTCGGGCCCGGCTCTCGTTTTCTCGATTTTGAACTTAATTTAACTCCGTTTTCGTTCTAGTTTTCTTTATTCTTACTTTTTAGTCATTTAGGATTAGTTAAAAGTAAAAAATCACTTCAGGTTTAATTTTTCATATTTCAGGTTTTTAGTCGCGTTAGTTTTTAATTACCGTTCTCGTTTTTGTGATTTAAGCCTAATTGCCTCAATTTTATGCTCCCGTAGACTTAGGATTTCATTCGTATGCCTTATTTATGCTTCCCGTAGAATTTTAAGATAATCATTTGCCTTTTTATGCTTTCCCGTAGTTTTAGGTTTAAATTTTCGTTTTTGCGTTTTTCTTAAATTGCTTTTGTTTAGGGTTTTCTGTTATTCGTTTTTGCATATTATTAGTAGTTTTAGAAACTCAACCCCATATCTTTTCCATTAAAGCATTGATATTTAAACCGACTTTCGACTTTCAAATTCACGCCTCGTCCGGGAAGAACGACCCGGGTTCGGTTTTAAACTTTGTGGATAACGAAGTGAGAAACCGATACTTCCGGTTTACTATACTACTATCATTGATATTATTCCATTTGCTATATATATTTATTTATATTTATATATATGTGGTAAAAGGAGAGAAAACACATTCTTTCTCTTAACTGGCTCAGGTTCAGGTTCAGACTCTTCAGACACATCAACAGTTTCTTGAGAATCATCAGCAGTCTTCTTTCTTTGTGAACCTTTGCCTCTTCTCTTCTTGGGGCGAATCTGACCAATATAATACTTGATGAACATCTGATAGGACTCAGATTGTTTGATTACTTATGTTAGCATAGTCTCATGAATAGGAAGTCCGTATTCCTGATAATCTTAACATATTCTAACAAACTTTAATCTACATACAATACCATCATCTTTGATTGTATGATAATGTTGATACTTGAGGTTTGAAATAGAATCGTGTTGCTTTAGGAAGTGATTGATGATGACCTTTGTGAATCGAGGAAATGACATGTTTTTATGTCTTGATCTCTTTTCTTTTCGGTGATCAATCTGGTAAGCAAGATCTTCCCAAATCACCTCTGAATAGTCAACATTCTCTCTGTAGAACATGCCCTATAGTATGTCAATTTTGGACTTACGTAATTTGTCATTGCTTGCTGTCTTTCTAGAGAGACACTTGTTGATTATAGCTGCCCGAGTTCTCCATGGCTGATGCATATGATCCACAAACATGTTGGTGTGCTTGTACAGTGGACCTTTGTAACCCAACTTGATAAGAAATACAAGTGTAGTATCATCATCTGGTACATCAGTAAAGTTTACACCTTCCACTCTTAGACATATATCAAAAATTGTCCAACAGACATCAGCATTGACTACACACTTTTTGTTGGCTAAGAGAAATTCATAAGAATCCGTTCCTTGAACCTTCTTGATAAAATACCAGAACTGTTGCATAAAGATTTCTAGGACATCTACAAAGATAGTGAAAGCCTTGAAGCACGAGGAGTTCTTGACAAGATCAATCACTACTTGGAACGTGTCTTCTTTCTGTGGTATTGTGGTTTCCAGTCTGACATTGGTAAAGCTAATATTGACTCTCTCTCTTTCTCTCTCTCTCTCTCTCTCTCTCTCTCTCTTAGTAAATGGAACCCATTTTCATCTCGAACAACAACTTGTTGTTTCTCTTGAGGATTCATGATTCTACTTAAGAATTAGAAAATACAGTTTATATACACAACATATATATTATACTGATTTAGTTTGGTTATCCTTGATAATATGATTGATCTATGATTAAGTTTCATGCAAGCGTGACAGAATTACTACACTATAAGAATAAGTCAACTAAGGTCATTAGTCTAAGTCAACAGCTAAAGTCAACCAGACATTTCAAGGGAGCTTAGGACACATATTCAATCAGAGAGCAGATAATACAGGATACAAGTACATATACAGCAAGATATGAAATATGACAACTTACACAAGAAATACACAAATTTTAAAAAATTTGGGTAGAGTTTCTTTTCGTAAATATGTCATATTTTGCTTAGAACATGTACTTGTACATGTTTCGCTTAAACATGTTTCGCTCAGTCAAGAATTACATGTTTCGCTTAGATGGACCTAACATGTTTCGGTTAGCACTGACTTACATATTTCGCTTGGAAAGAGGTAAACATGTTTCGCTTGGAATGAATGAAACATGTTTCGCTCAGAAAACATGTTCGCTGCATTTAAGCAAAACATATTTTGCTTCATTCTAAGTTACTTAATTCAAGTTTTACCAATTAAAAACCTGAAATCACTTCTAACAAGCATTACAAATACAATCATATTATCAAAGAAGCAAAAACCACAAGATTAACAACAACATTTTGGCATGAAAAATGATTTTCAAGCACTTCAAAGGAGAGAATTCCATGGCAAACATATTAAGAACATTTTGGGAGGCTAAGAACACATACCAATGTGCTCTTATCATATCACAAACACTCTGAGTAGATTATACAAGCAATACTTACACCATTTTCAACCTAACGCACCTAAGAATCAAAATTTCCAAGTAAAATAGATCAAAGGAAGCATAACAGTGTTCTAATAGCATAACAAGGCTCATTTAAGGTATCTAAACACAACCCCATAACTATTCACTCACAAAACTCATGTTCTGTTTGTTATTGAAAAACCTTTTACCATTTACTCCGAGATGACTTTTTGAAATATCATTTTGAAGTAATTTGACTATTTCTCCCCCTCAAATATTGTTTTGTTTTCTATTTAAAGAGCTTAGACATTGTTTGAGTGATAGAAAATTCTTATGAAATCTTTTTTGATGAGAAACTGATATGTTTAATTATTTTTCAAAAAAACAACACCATTAAAAACAAGATTTCTCTCGTTTACATAAATAAATGCACTGACACGTACACTTATTTGATATAGGAAGCACGGGTTGTGTTGCAATGTAAACACAAGCCTTTGAATGAATATGAAGTAATTCATTCTCGAGAAAAATGAATTTTCCGTTGTGAGGTCAAGTTTTCTTTTTGACGAAATACTTGCCTTTAAATTGAAGACCGGGTTGCAATCTGAAATAATAGCAAGCCATTTAACATGTTTTGAAAACTATTTGGACTTCTGCTCGAACTTCATTTACAACCTCGTATCATTATTAAATGACATTTTTAAGGCCGTAAATGTTATCGATTTTCAGAAGACATGTCAAGAACACCATATTTTAATATTTTCTAATTTTTTAATTTTGTATTTTCTTTTTATGATTTTATATTTTTATATTTTCTTTTTGAAAAATTTATATAAAATGAACAATCTTTTTGGGTTTTTTTGATTTTCTTATATACATATGATACAGAGGATATGTGAAGAGAGTACCACCATTACTCTTCCTCCTCGTTTGCTAGCTTTTTCAGAGTCTCCGGGGACATGCTTTGCATTCCAAGCTTTTTGATGAGAAATTCCAGTCGTTCTCGTGCTACAGGCTTGGTGAAGTGTTTGCCAGTTGATACTATGTTCTAACAAAATACAGCTCAACCAACCTGTTCTCCACTTGCTCCTTGATAAAGTGATGTCTGATGTCTATATGTTTGGATCGGGAGTGTTGGACGTTGTTGCAACATAAAGCAATGGAACTTTTATTATCGCAGTACAGAGGTATCTTGTTGAACACAAGGCCATAGTCCATAAATTATGATTGCATCTAAAGTATTTGAGCACAACATCCTGACAAAGCAATGTATTTAGGTTTTGTACTGGATATGGCGGTGCTCTTTTGTTTCTTTGACGACCAGCTCACCAATCTATCACCTAACAACTGCATACTTCCAGACGTACCTTTTCTGGTATCTTGGCAACCCGCATGGTTAGCATCTGCAAAAGCTATTAGAGTAATGCAAGAATCCTTTGGATACCACGGACCCATATTAATGGTTCCTCGTAAGTATCAAAAGATTCGCTTAACCGCATGTAAGTGATTTTCGGTAGGCTTTGCCTGATACCGAGAACACATGCACACAACAAATACTAGGTCTGGTCTACTGGGTGTAAGATACATAAGGGTGCCAATCATTCCATGAAAACGTGTAGGATCAACAACTTTCCCTTGTGGATCTTCATCCAGTTTGGATTTCTCTACCATTGGGGTATCCGCTGGTTCACATGTTTCCAAACCATACTTTTTAAGCGATTCTAGAGCATATTTGGATTGATTTAAAAAGATGCCATTGGGACTCTGAGAAATCTACAGTCCTAAGAAAAATGATAGTTTGCCTATCATTGACATCTGGATGTTTGAACACATTATTTGTGAAACCGTTTCACAAAGATCAGGTTTAGTGGAAGCAAAGATAATATCATCAACATAAATTTGTACCAATAATATGTCCTTGCCTTCGCGTCTGACAAACAATGTTGGATCAATGGTGCCTTTGGTGAACTTCTAGAAGAGTAAAAATGATGAGAGCAAATCATACCAAGTACGTGGAGCTTGTTTCAACCCATAAAGAGCCTTCTTTAGCTTATACACATGATTAGGATTCTCTGGATTATAAACCCGTCTGGTTGGCTAACATAGACCTCCTCATGCAGAATGCCATTCAAGAACACGGTCTTCACATCTATTTGGTAGACGACCATGTTCATATAAGCAGCGAATAAAATAAAGATACGGATGGCCTCAAGTCGAGCAACTAGAGTAAAAGATTCCTCAAAGTCTATGCCTTCTTCTTGACAATAACCTCTCGCTACCAAGCAAGCTTTATTTTTCATTACACCTCCCAGCTCGTCTAATTTCACCTTGTAGATCCACTTCAAGGTAATAACCATTACACGATCTAGACGATGTAAGAGTTCCTAAACTTCAAGACGTTCAAACTCGTTGAGTTCTTCTTGCATGGCTTCAATCCAACAGGATTCCGTCAATGCGTCTTTATAACTCTTGGTTTCAACGAAAGAAAGGAAAGCATCAAAATAACATAATAGAGCTTCATCTTATAGTTGTTGTCGAGTGGAAACCAGTAGAGAAGGATTGCCAATAACATTGTTAATCGGGTGATCTTTGGTCCATTTGTTGATGTGTTCAGGTGATTGATTGATTGAATGCACATGATTTGGAATAACAACCTGAGTAGATGATTCTTCAGAACTAGGTTCTAGAATTGGAAATTTAACAGAGGGATTATTATCCATGTGTGCAACTTCAATATCATGGTCAGCTTCTTCAACACCAAGAGGAATAACTTGGGATGGTGTTTCTGGAGGTGTTTGTGAAGTACTTGTTGATGGTGCATCTTGATCAATTGTCGTTGAGGAAGGTGTAACGATAGAAACAGCAGGTTCTGGAGCAAGGACTGCAAGAACTCGAGGATCAACACATGGTGGAGGATTAAGGTACTCATCAAACATAGGTTGAAACAGAATTTCCTTGTCATTCTTTGTTGGTGGAACATACAGAGTTGAAGAAGGAATATTTGGCACGAATCCTGAACTGATTGTTCCAAGAGTCAAAAGTTTAGGCTCGGGTCCTGAACTGAATTGTTTAGAAGCCATTGTTGTCAACTAATCAAAATCAACGTGTTTAGTCTTAATAATCATTTGGGTCTTTTTGTTGTAGATTCAGAATGCTTTCTTTGCGGGAGCATAACCAACAAAAATTCCAATATAAGCCTTCGGTTTTAACTTACCAAGATCTTCACCGTCATTAGTGGGATAGTAGAGAGCACCAAATATGTGAAGATAGGATAAGTCAGGTTTTCGATCATGGAGAAGTTCATAAGGTGTTTTGTTGTGATGTTTCCGGATTAATGATCGGTTTTGTGTATAGCAAGCTGTCGCGACTGCCTCCGCCCAAAGCAATAACGGAGCCTTTGAAAAGATCAACATGGTTCAAACAACTTCCACTAAAGTACGGTTCTATCTTTCGACAAAGCCATTCTGTTGTGGAGTGCGAGCAACTGATGTTTGACGTGAGATTCTGACTTCTTCGTAGTAAGCCTTCAGTGTCTAATTGACGAATTCAGTGCCATTATCAGCCCTGATGTTACAAATAGTTGCATTCAGACGAACTTAGATCATTTTTAGGAATTTATTTACGAACTCTGGAACTTCATCCTTTGAACGTAGAAATTTCACCTATGTAAACCAAGAAAAATCATCAACGATAACCAGTATATATTTTCTCCCATTGATACTTTGAACCCTCTTTGGCCCGCAAAGATCCATGTGCAGCAGATAGAGTTTTTCTTGAATGGATTCTTCACCATTGGGTTTATGGGAGTGTTTCTTGCTTTTACCAAGATCACAGGCAAAGCACAAATGATCTTTCTAATACTTTAGTTTTGGAAGACCTCGGACTAGTCTATGTTTGCCAAGAGAATTGATATAATCAAAGTTTAAATGAGATAATCTTCGATGCCACAACCATGACTTGGTCTTTCATGCCTTAGAAAAGAGACATATAGGAGAGGAGAGCAACAAATTGTCCATAGAATAAGTGTATAAATTTGAACCCCGAGATCTCTTGAGTAGATCAACACCGTCTAAGTCACAGATGAAACAGGTGTGTTTGCGAAAGGCTACTTCGAGATCGATATCAAAAAATTGACCTACGGAGAATAAGTTGTGACCTAACCCTTCCACATAATAAACCCGAGATATTGTAATGCTTCCCATTTGATAGTCTCCATATGTAACAACCCTAAAAATGAGTCGCAGTGAAATATATTTTCGGGAGCGTTACTTCATAATACCATTGCTTAAGTCATGAGAGAACGACCTCTAACTGTGTCGTTTGAAAGGAAATCTTAAATTATTTAGACTCCAATGCACATAACATAAGCCAAGCATCTAACTCACCTGAGAAAACATGCTTAAAAAGTGTCAACATAAAGTTGGTGAGTTCATAGGTTTGTTTAAGTATAAATGTTAAACCAAAGTTCGTAAAGTATGTATGACCATTTCAATCCTTGTATGTTCCTAAAAAATGTATGTATAAATGTTGGAAATCAAAGAGTTGTAAAGTATGCATGACCATTTCAATCCACAAATAGCCATAAAAACGTATGTATGAATGTTTTAAACCAAAGAGTTGTAAAGTATGCATGACTATTTCAATCCCCAAATAGTCACAAAAAGTTAAGTATAGTTGGACCCCCATTGTTCAAATTATGTATTTCTACTTTATTTAAGGCAACGTAAATATTCCTGTGTGTATAAAACAATGATTACGATTACTCTAAGTTCATGAAACTGTTGTGTAGACTCGTATATATGCCACTTTATTCAAGGCACCATAATTGTTTATGTTCGTGTAAATGTTGTTCTCTGACATGCTATAATGTTTGTTTGCCCGGTGATAGCTAATCACCCGAACGGGGCTGTCACACCCGAATAGATTTATTTCATAACATTTGCGCTTACCCTCCTAGTAATTCACAGTTCAATCCGCTAAAGCTAATACGTAATCATTTGGGTAAAAGTAAAGTAATCTCCTTGTTTTAAAAAATAAGTGAAACAAGCAATGTATTTTGTCCTAAAATAAGTAATTGAGTATGTAGACCAGTTTGTAAAACGAATTGTAAATGCACATGTAATGAATTCAAACCAATCATGTAAATGAATTTGGTAACAAGCATGTTCTCACCCCAAAAGTTGTAAAGCATATGTAAAACAAGTAAAACGTGGGGCTATAAACTCACCTCGAGTGAATGAATAACAACGTATATCACAGAATAGAAAATGAGCCACTAAAACGACCGAATGCAACCTAATTCATTATAGGTCGTATGAGTACTAAGTGTTGGGATTCTTAATATGATGAGACAAAATGAATAAAAGAATGAAACAAAAGGACTAGAATTGTAATTAAAGAATTTTTCAAGCTGGTGGATAAAGATGAAGATTACAGAAGATATCAGAAGATCTCCTTATAATGATAAAGATACAGAAGATACAGAAGATATTCTTTAATGTTTAAAAGATATTATTTGTTCTTATCTTCTTATGTAAGCCTTGAAATCTCTAGTATATAAAGAGATATCAAGCATATGGTTTTATCCATCCATAGAAAACTAGAGCTCTCCCAATGAGAGTCTAGATAGTTAGATAGCAAGTCGACTGATTAAAGTCAAATAGTACAACATAGTTAGTTGGTGTAGCCCCAAGTTATAGTTAGGGTAATAGGGAAACTTTCTATAAAAAAAACCTTATGATAACTTTGATTGTGTTCTTTATTATTCCGATGCGTGTTATCAATCATTGTTATTGTTCATCCTAGATATATAAGATCTCATCAATCTTGAGCTATAAACGATCTTATCAATTGTTATCAGAGCAAGTTGCTCTTGATATCTAGGATCTACAAGGTTTTTGAAGAAATCCTAAAAACCCTGATTTTTAAGAAATCGATTTTTGGTTAAAGTTTTATGGGGTTTTGGAGTTTAATTGATATAACAGTGTTTATGATCATCCTCTCTACCTTAATTGATATGCAATACGATCTTCAATCATTGTTACTATTAAAGGGGTTACTTTGTATCGATTCTGGACTTCTATGGTTTTCGGTAATATTCTTTTTCGATTGATCGAATTCATTTACAAGAAGAATGTAGATCTACTGTTGAGTAGATGCTGTTTTCATCTCTTTTACTGGTATTATTATAACAATAGATTATGACGATTGATGCTACAAGAAGATTATGTACGCACTATTCCTTATTCAAGTTTAGTTTTGTGTTGTGAAGAGAAGATGAAGTCGAAACCCTAATCTATATTAGAATTTTAATATACTTATCTCATGTAATATGTGGAGCACATGTATGGATACACATTAGGGTTTCTATGAACATGCACATAGTTGGTTATTTCGTGTATGTCAGTGAATAAAGGGGTGTGGTTTGTATGAGATTCGATTTGAGGAGATCTTGTGATGGAGGAGTATTAACTGATTTGTGGATGGATATAAGCTACGTTTTATTTCTAGAGAGATAAGGGTAGAATAATGTTAGCCGCATGTGAATGATGAAGTATAGAGGCTATGTTGACACTAAACTGCTTTATATGGTGAATATCCACAAGATAGTTATGGGCTTATGCTAACCAAAAATACATTTCTTAATCAAAATAGTTGGGCCAGCGGGGTATTAACTCATGTGAGTCATGAGTGGGCTGGTAAATGTATTAATTTGATATGGGCCAAGTTGTTGTGATAACATCATATTTGGCTCTTGATAGGTGTAAAATACATATATCCGTTAACGCCAAAAATGACCCTAAATGACCCAAAACAGACTAAAAATGGCAAATATATGCTTGTTTTTATGTTTTGTGTGTGCAGGTATGAATATATCAAAAATCACAAGAAAACAGTCAAAAACGGGCAAACACGGACACAGGAATCAGAAGAGCACAAGAAAAGCCAAAAATTCAAAGCCAAATCCAGAAAAAGTCAAGCTTCAGTCAAATGGTCAACCTCGGTCAACTATGGGCAAAGAAAAGTCAACTTACAAAAGGACAAATTCTAAATGTTTCATTTCAGTCCCTCAAAGTTTCAAATATTACAAAAATGGTGCTTATACCTAAGTGGGCCCCTAAACCCTTAAAAACCTTACCCAGATCCAAAAGCCCAAAACCAAAAAGCCATTATCTAGTCCGTTATCCTCTTATAAAACTCCAAGGGCCAAAGCTGTCAAGAATGGAAGTTAATTTAACCTTACACTTGTAATAAACAAATAGGGGGACTAGTTTTACAATTTCCCCAAATTTAAACATTATTTACCCATTTTAGTTAGAAAATGGGCGCCAAAAAAGGGGTTACTATTCATTGTCTTCTTCAATTCACCTCACTGTCAAAATCAAAGGGCAAACACAAATTAAAGGGTGATTTAGAAAATTCAAGTGCACAACAACAAGATTGCAGGGTTAATTAAGTCATATCATGGCTCCTATTGGCTCACTTAACCAAGGAACGCCACGTGGACTCAAAGAAGCACAAGAAATGATGATATTTTGCACTGGAAGCACTCTCATAACTAGCACAAAGGTGTCACATCAAAGGATTGACAACTTAACAATCCGTGTGAGTAGCAAAGGATGCAACGGCTCTTGATGAAACCCCAATGATTGATGAATTGAATGGCTATGATTTGAAGGAGCGTGGGCATCAAGGCACAGCCTAGAAGGTTCTCTCAGTAACTATAAAAGGCCATCACTATCACACACACACGACAAGTAGTTAGTAGCTTTTAGGGTAGCTTAAATTTCCTTTTTAGCTTAATGTAATTTTTCTTAAATGATTTGTAATTTCCTTTTCAAGTAATGTAATCAAAGTTTTTAAGTGAATGAAATTCAGTGTTTACATTTGTCATAAGTTATCTCTTTCTCACCTATAAGTTTTCATTTTTCCTCATCTGTTAAGCTAAAATGCTTATAAGCTACTATAAGCTCTTACCAGCTTTCATGAGTCTATAAGCTCATGATTTGAGCTTAATTTGGTCTTAATCTTACTTAATATCTAAAACCAGTAATTACCCTAACTATTGGACTATTGAGCTTTTGGAAGGGGAGCTAACCATGGATGAGCTCCCATGGACTTATACTAGCTTATCCATTTGGATAAGCTAGAGCTTGTAGCTGATAATTTGAATTAAAGCTTCTGTTAAGCTGAAGCAATTGGTTAGTTTTCATTTAAATTCCTTGTTTTAATTTCCTAGTTTAGATTAGCTTAGTTATTCATTAGTTGCTTATTTGCTTAATATCTGGTATTTAGGAATTGTTCATTAAAATATAGATTCATAAGCAAAATAAAATATGCCAAAACCTTAAAGGAGTGTTTGGAATAAGGCATTTTAACCTCAAAATGTCAAAGTGACTAATGCTCTTTATTTAAGTTAGTTCAATTTTCATTAAGTATCAGTAGTAAAAGCATTTTTAGAGATTAGATTTCATTTCATAAGAAGTTAAGGATGGATTAGTGTAATTTTGCACCTGGGGAGTTTTTCCTCTTATTTTTTGATTGTTGAATTTTGATCAAAGGCTTTCTTGACTTAAGTGGTGCTTGAATTGAGTTCTTATACTCCATTTGAGTAAGTAAAGTGCAGGAGTTACTCTCTTAGTAACCTGCATTTATCCTTGCCTCTTTGTCATTTGCAAATGCAGTAGTAATAAAAGTTACTACTGTTGATTTATTGGTTTAATTTAGGCTAGTAGTTGTAGGATTTAAGGTCATAATTTCAGTAGGCTTTTAGTTTATATGTAGATTAACTTACTTTAAGACTTATTTTTCATTTTCAAACTTATTTGCTTAGGTACATTTAGTTTAAAAATGTCATAAAAAGAAAAAAAAAGCCAAAAACAGTAGTAGTAATAGTTTTAGCTTTTAAGTTTTGAATTTCAGCTTTTGGTATAAGTTTTTATGATCTATTTTAGTAGTTTAAATGTTGTTTGATAAGTCCTCAAAGGCTTAGCTTCTGTCTTGCCTTATTAAGCATTTGAGCTTTGCTTAATTTTAAGTTTTTGAGTTTTCCCCTTAGTTTTCAGTGTTTAGCTTAAAATTTAGATAGCTTAAAGAGTTTTCAGTTAAGTTTTCTTGTCATTTTTAGCTTAAGCACATCATCAGCTGCTTAGAACATCTTTTGGTTTTCAAAATGAGCTTATATTGAAGCCTGTGCAAGCTTATATGTCCAAACAAGAAAAAAATAAGCCAAAAGCCCCCTTTTTGATTCAGCAGCTTTCATAAGCTCTTTGTGAGCTCAATTTTGGTTTTCAGCTTAAGTTTCTTTCATTAAAGTTGTTTAAAAATAAGTCCTTAATAAGTTCTAGCATTCAGTTTTTGAAAATAAGCAAAAAATAAAAAAATGGCAAAAAGGGGTTGCCAGACCTCGAACCTACGACCTCTTGCACACAACACACACGCCTTAACACTTTGCTTCAGTAGCTCATCCATCATCTTTTCCTTTCATTAAATACTTGTACACGTTTTTCTTTTCCTTTTTTATAATAAGCCGTAGCTAAATAAGCCGTTTTCACAGCTTATTTGATAAGCTGAG
>BQNB010017069.1:42639-70562 GCA_026074375.1 Tanacetum coccineum | reverse complement strand
CCATCTCCATGAGTGGAGTTTCGCAGAAGGGCTTGATCAATCATAGCTTGGATGGATTCCGGGGTTATGTTTTTTGGGTTGGTGTTGTTAGGAGTAGTATTCGGTCCTCTTCTTGTCTCAGGTGCCATGATTCGTCTAAATCACAAGATTTCATCCGCATATGATAATATAACAGATACAATGTCATATAAATTGCATTACTATTGTCTAAGCTCATGACACCGAAGCGTTAACATATACCAACAATAATGAATGCCCTTGCAGGTGTCTAACCCGGGACACCCGTAATCTGACTCAAATGAAACTGTGTTTGCTTGACTAATGTCAGTCCAAGACAAACAGGGATGTCAATCCCGATAGATCTATCCATAACATTCGCGCTTACAAGTAATTAACGGTTCATGATAAATCGGGCAAAATAGCAACTTGGTTAAATCGGGACCTTAGACCAATCAGTAAATGATATTTCACTTGTATTCACACGTTTGAAATAAGCCAATGTTCTCACCCCAAAGTATTAGAATAAAACAGCAGAGTATGGGCTATGAAAACCTCACCTGTCAGTTAATCGTACGGAGATTGAAAATGGATGTTAAAGCACGACAATAGCGACTCAGTCAAACACTTAAGTAATTATGACAATTCTGATTTACATTCTAAAGCTAATGATGAAGTGTATTATGCACAATGGACAAGAGGCTAGGACGTTATGATTTAACGTTTTACGTTTAATTTTACAAAGTGTGATTAAACCGACAGCTCTAGGAATCGCTTACAAATCCTATAAGTATCTAACTAGGAATCCTATACTATCACGCGTCGCAGCGATTTTATATTCACAAGTCCATGTGATTATATACTAAAGAAAATAAAAAACATCATTTAGTAAGTTACTAAGTTTATATATATTTCTTATCGCGTTTATTTATTTACATCGTAGTCGTTAATTAATTTATGTAATTATCAGATTTACATATCACGGTTCGCTTGATTCCTTTACATTTCAAAAAAATGTATATTTAGTCCCTTGACTTTCCAAATAAATATATATACATATAATATATATAACCTTTAAATATATATATATATTTTTAACGTTAAGGATTTTTATATTAACCGCGTTAAATTTGTTTATAAATTAATTCTTATTTCATTACTCCCTAATTCGTCGAAAGGTCGTTTTTTCATTAACTTCGGAAATACCTTTACCCTTTTGTTGAGTCTCGACGGGGACAAATAAAGCTCAAAACATGCACGTTTTCTATAATTCTTGTGTCAAAATTTACAAGTAAATATTACAAGTCTTATTCAATAATGTAAATCCCTACATGGCCACCCCCTTCCCTTCCTTTGTCTTTGATTTTAGGTCGAGCACATGGGTTTTACCACTTGGTTTTTTGTCATCTTCTACATCATATTATTATATATATATTCCAATTTCCTTCCATTTTTCTTTTTGCGCCTCACCGACGCAACAACATGATTGTCAACACTCATTGTTTTTCTTTTCATTTGCTGCCCAACCAACTCTACACAAGCATGTATATATATTTTGTATATGATTATGACTTGTGTGTTTAACAACTGGATGGCTAAATTTCGAGACACCAAGCGACCTCTTGTTTCATGTAGAACACGCAGCCGCAACAGCAAGCAACGCTTGCCATGACTCGCTTGCTAGCATGCGGTACAAGTGTATGGAACCTTGAATGAAATACAACAAGACTGTTGCTTGTTCTTACAGCGTCTGCGACGCACCCACAGCGAGTAAGACGTGGCTGTGGTTTGTCTCGGGTTTTGCGGTCAAGCCCAGGTTGCATGTCGAGGGTTCCATGTGAGGGATTCTTCACTATTTGATGCATGACTCTAGGGTTTTGTGAACCCCAAACAGCCAAGCATTAGGTCACGACATGTTTAAAGTTTTTATAAGACTCTATCTTGTACTTGTTTTATATGTGGAATGCGTAGTTTACAAATCATATTATAGTCGTTATTTTATGTGTGGTGCGATGTGGTCTTTGCATGCGTGCGTACGCACTAATCACGCATGTGTCATATGTCGTCTATAAACCATGCAAGGCCGAGACCTTTGGCTGGCTTGCCAAGGTGCGTGGCTTTGTTTTGGTCGCAAGATGGGTTAAATGTCATGATAAACTAGAAATGACTCACCGAGGTCCAAGCTCGTTAGATGATGAGAAAAGATGGTGGGGGGTCGAACTACACTTGGTTGCTACTCCTTCTAAGCCGACGCCCACTTAGTTCTTGCACTCAACGAAACTGTGAAGCTCGAACCCGTAATGAGTTTACTTAATGTTTTTAGATTAGTTTTTGTGATACATTTGTTCATGCACGGTTCCTCTTTTATACTCAAATCGTTGGCTTAGTTACTGATATATTGCATGTGAACGTATACTATACACATTGTTGCACCAGGGTGATGATTCTAATACTGTGGTCATCATTTTTACATTCATAATACTATTAGAGAATCTCTACTATTCCTTCTATTTGAAATTGTATCAGTTGTATAATACGTATCATGTGATAGAAATTCTCAAAATAAGAAAATGGGTAGGGTAGTGTGTAAGGATTTGTAATGATAGTGTTTTCTCATTATGTATTGTTGCTATATGTATTTATATGGAAATTATCTGATATGGGTTTTTTCTATGCTTACATATGTTAATGTTACCTTTGAATTTAATTAAAGTTTTTCATGTTATTAAGTTGAACGTAGATGGTTTTTATAAAATGCTACAAGTAAATAGCCTTGTTTCACAAATGTGAAATAAGTACAATTTTTATCGTTACGCGTTCTAAAATGTCCTTTTAGACACATGGGCAATAATGGTGATATTCGCGTGCAAATCAAACCTTCCATGACAAAAAGTAGTGCATGGCGATCATAATATGACTTCTCGTTGAAATTAATGGCAAATCTTGCAAACTTACAGTACATAACTTTCACTTAACGAAAAGAGAATTTAATTTCTTACAGGGTGCCACAGCCTCCCCAGGTTCGAAGATTTCGTCACGAAATCAAGACGTTGTAGGAGGTGATGGATTTGCGAACAAGTGGGGGTACTTGCTCTTGAATTGGTCCTCACGTTCCCACGTGTATTCTGGACCTCTTTGTGCATTCCAACGGACTTTAATGATGAGTATACGGCTTCGCATGAGTTTGTTTGACCTCGGCGGTCCTCTAATTTCTACGGTTCTCAAGCGAAGGTTGAGTTGTCGTCGAGTTGGATTTCCTCCAGGGATATAACTAGAGTGTCGTCAGACAAACATTTCTTTAAGTTGCAAATGTGAAACACATTGTGCACTCGACTAAGCTCCTGGGGTAATTCCAAACGGTAAGCTACTGGACCAATCCTTTCTATGATTTGGAAGGGTCCAATATAACGAGGGTTTAACTTTCCATGTTTTCCAAACGCATTACACCCTTTCAGGGCGCGACCTTGAGCATAACCTTATCTCCAACTTCAAACTCAAGGGGCATACGCCTCTTGTCAGCATAGCTCTTTTGTCGATCACGTGCAGCTTGCATGTGATCCCTAATCTTGAAAATCTTTTCCGTAGTCTCGTGAATAATCTCCGGTCCAGTAAGTTGTGCATCTCTAACTTCAGCCCAACAAACAGGTGAATGAATACTACCTACCGTAAAGTCTTCAAACGGATGCAGCTTTAATGCTCGTGAGATAACTATATTGTACGAGAATTCTACAAAGCAGACAGATGGACTAACCCAACCAATCCAATATCAATCACACAAGCTCTTAGCTAGATCCTCTCATGTTTTGATGGTCCTCTCATCTAACCATCTGGTCTAAGGACGATAATCATTGCTCAGTCCAACTGCACCCAATGCTTTATGCAAAGATTGCAAACTCTGAGAAAAATAGTATCACAAATCGGAAGTGATTGCACTGGTATACCATGTCTTGCCTACTATCCTCCTTCATGTACATCCACGACAATTTTTCTGTCGCATCCGACTCCTTATTTGGCAAAAATTTGATGCAGACTTGGTAGACGATGCAACAATGCACCACAAAATCGAGATCGAATCCTGCTACCGTATGGGTAGCTTAGTGATCGAAATCCATTGTTATCTTCTCCCACTTCCATTCTGGTATATCGGGTTGGACCAATAAACCAGAGGGCCTCTGATGTCCAGCCTTGACCTTGGCACAAGTCAGGCATTTGGCTACATATGTGGCGATGTGTCAGCTCATGTTTTGGTGGACACCAAGTATACCATCTTTAGGTCATGGTACATCTTGTCAGATCCTGGATGAATAGAATACTTTGACAAATGCGAAACGTGCGAGAGTATATCAAAGAGATCTGTGTCACCTGTAACAAGATGGTAACCAACTCCTATTATCCAAACATAATGTTCTATCGGCGCGGGCTTCTAACTTCTTTAGCATGCCACTGATATCTTCTGCTTCAATGTTTTCTATCTTGACTGCTTCCCTTTGAGCCTCAAGGATTCGTGATAGAAGGTCCAAGCCAATGGTCATAACCAAGGCTCTTACTCGCAACGGTTCGATCCTTCTTTCGACTCAAGGCATCTGCTCCTATATTTGCTTTCCTCGGGTGATAACGAATTTCGCAATCGTAATCACTTAGGACACTAGTCCATCGCGTTGCCTCCATATTAGATTCCTTTTGGTCCAGGATATGTTGTAACCTCTGTAGGTTGGTGAATACTACACACGTTCGTGCTATAAAAATATGTCTCTAGATCTCAAGGCGAATACTGACCTGCTCCTAACTCTAGATCATTGAGTGTGTTGTCTGCCTCGTGGATCTTTGGTTGTCTGAAGCGTAAGCTATAACTCTCATTCTCTGCATCATTACCGTTACCTAATCTTTAATGGATTCATCACAGTACACACAAAATCATCACTGAGTCTTTCCGGTAGTGCTAAAAAGGAGCAGCAATTATCATAGTTTCTGCTTCAATAGCTGAGGAAGCTTCTTCTTTCCCACCCCAAGTCGAACTTCTAGGTTCTTCTGATAGTAAGCTCAGTCATAGGGCTTAGCTATTTTGGAGAAATCCTCGATGATTCTCCTATAGTAGCCTACAAAGACCAATGAACTGGGATCTCTGAAGAGTAGTTAGAGATGCCCTATTCTTCATGGCTTCAATCTATTGATTGGGTTTTACGTTAATACACTACTATCAATCACGTGACCGAGAATTTTACTGTATTGATCCAAAATTCACACTTGGAAAATTTAGCATACATTCTTCTTTCTTCAACATCTCTAGAATAGTTTTCAGGTGTTCCTCGTTTCTTTCTCCATGCGGGAGTAAATATCCTATCATCAATGAATAGCAGATCACAAACTTGTCCAAGTAGGGTTTGCACACACGATTCATGAGGTCCATAAATACCGTAGGTGCGTTGGTCAACCCAAAAGGCATAACTTGGAACTCATAGTGTCCGTATTATGTTCTGAAAGCAGTCTTGGGAATATCTTCTTCTCTAACCTTTAACTGATGATAACCTACCGTTAATCAATTTTTGAGTAGATGCGGACCTTGCAACTGATCGAATAAATCATCAGTATTCATGGTAAAGGGATAACAATTTTTCACTGTAAGTTGTTTAACTCACGATAGTCGATAGCACATCGGAAAGATCCCTCTTCTTTTTGAGTCAACAAGAAAGGTGCTCCCTCACGAGAGGATACTTTGTCTTATAAAATCTTTCCTCATAAAGTTATTTTAAGTTGCTCGTCTAACTCCTTCATCTCTGTAGGTACAAGCTGATATGGTGCGCGGGCAACGGATGCAGCTCCGGGTATTAGCTCGATGTGAAATTCTACTTGGCATGTCGGGGGTAATCCTGGCAAATCTTCAGGAAATACTTCCAGAAAGTCTCTGACAACAAGTGCATCATCAAATTCGCCTTCTGTCGGATTATCAAAAAAAAAAAAAAAATGAGTTTCCTCCTCCTTCATCATTGAATCAAAACACATGACATCCTTGGGTCGATGTACTATCTGCTTCTGATGATCGAGGATGACTTCTAATCTCGATTACGTTTTTTAACTCCGCTCTTAGCCTGTACAATTAGCAAAATATTTCCATACGAAACACAGATGTACTTTCTCATAACGACACAACCACCGCGGCGATGATTTAACCCACCAAACCATTTCCCGACGATGCGACAAAACTTCCTAGTCTATAGGAGTAAGGTCATTTTGAACAGGTAATTTTGCAAGTTAAGAGTACAACCCACTTTAAAATAGTATTGTGTTACGACTTTCCGTTGGCTAACTCCACCTAAAAAATAATGTCTAGGTTGTAGATGGATGTCTATATATTTACTGAAAGCATATGACACAAAGCTTCTATCCGCACCAGTATCAAATAGCACCGAAGCATAAACATTATTGATCAGGAACGTACCATTCACCACATTGTTATCTTTCACAGCAGCCTCAACACATAGTGTTAAATCTGCCAGGGTTATTTGTGTCCCTCCTTGAGTGCTTGTGTGATGCTTGGTTATTTCCCTTAGGGTTTCCTTGATTCTGCCTCTGATTGTTCTGAGGATTTTGTTGGTTGCCTCGAATTTGGTTCCACCGCCTTGACTTCCATTGTTCGGACACTTGTTCTTGTAATGTCCCTTCTCACCACATCCGAAGCACGTAACATCATTTCCCTGTCCTCCTTGGCTTCCGGGTCCGTCTTTGGCTTGCAGGACGAGGTGGAGCTCAATAGTCTTTGACTTTATGTCCTGCCCTTCCACAGTTGTGACAAGTAAGAGGGCATGCCGTCATGGTGACCGTCCACACTTTCCAGCAGTAAGGAAATTTACCAGCCAAGAACCTGGCCAAGACTTAAACACCCTTGATGTCTCTGGACGTTTGTTCAAATTGAGATTACTAGTGGTGTTTGGGTTGTTGTTGTTGTAGTGGTTTCTATTCCATTTCCGCTTGTCACCAGAGTTTTCTCCTAACTCTTGGACTACTTGTTACATCAACCCTTGAGCCATTTCAATTGTTTCATGCAAATCTACTGGCTTGGACGAGGTTACGTTACCCTTGATGCTCAAAGGTAGACCTTCGATGTAACGTTCCAACAACCGGTCGGCGTTGGGTACCATTTCAGGGCATAAGAGGATGAGTTCTTGGAAACGTTGATTGTAGGCGTAAGGATTTGTACCCTTCACTCTTTAAGTCCACAACTCGATTTCTATTGATTGATTTCATTCCTAGGGCAGTACTTCCGAATGAACATAGCCTTGAAATCACTCCAAGGTGTTGCATGAGCGGTATCGAGAGTAACATAATGAACATACATGTTCCACCAAGTTAAGGCACCATCTAGCAGTGTGCTAGAAGCAAATTTTACTCTGTCACCTTCAGCAACGTTGCTTATTTCAAATTGAGATTCTAGTTTCTCAAACCATCAGGTTAAGCCTACAGCACCTTTAATACCACGGAAGTTTTCATGCATGACTACACAGAATTCTTTGTAGTTGCATGACTTATTCTAGGGAAGAGTTGATCCTAGTTGGTTTTCTTCTTGAATGAATGCATCATGAGTCACGCGGCAGCTGCAGAGAGCTCAGCTACTCGTTGTGGTAATGAGTCTGGTCCAGCATCGGAGTGTCAATGCCATTGTTGATGTCCCACTTTGTTTTAGTGTACGAACGTTGACTAGAGGGTCCTGCAGACAGTGGTCGTCCGTCCGAGTTCCATTTTCTATAAGAGTAGACAATGGAAATTACAGTTATGACATGTACAAGAGTTATATGCGTAAAGATAGTCACGTTACTAAAAATGCAATTCTTTTTGAATAAATACTGTTATTTTTAAAAAAAAAAAAAAAATTTTCCCCCCCCCCCCCCCCCCCCCCTCCGCCAAAACACGATACTATTTCAAAAGAGTAAGGGAATACTAGAGTTCACTAGCCGATACAAACCCATAGCTTAAGTGTTTGTGACAAAAGATATAAATAAAACTGTGAGTTGTGTATTATGTAGAGTTCCTGGACCCTTCTCGAGTGCCTCCTTTCTCTTCTGTCGTGCTTTCTCCTGAGCTTTATAGCACGATCCTCTGGCATCCACACGCACTTATCTAATTGAGTATCAATTCGTTGACAGAGAGCGTCTCCAATGAACTTTCTCAACTCGGGGCTTTACATCCCACCAGTGTCATGAAGGCTTCTAACTCCTCCAAACAGGCAAATGGGTAGACGCCATGTCCTCGAGAATGTGTTATGCAACTTCCTCCTAAGGCTGTCATCATACGGTCAAGGTTGTTCTTCAAGAACCGGCATCGATTCTAACAAATTTCCCGTCCCGTAAGGCAGTTAGAGCTTCTTCTCTCCAGGTTGGGTCCGTTTCAGCAATCATCCGCTGGTAGGCAGCCATCGAGAGGGGGATAAAGGTGAGGGTGGTGGAGTAAGGGGATGAAGTTTATAATCATCAAGGTTAATAACGAAAATTCTGGCACGTTCAGCAAGATTCGGCTCAATGGGTAAAATAGACATACGAGCGGTACGTCTGATAGTTGGGGAAAGCGGTGGTACAGATGGCAAAATAAGTAATCCGAGAGTAGGGCGCCTCCTATAATACACCTGGAGAAGTGTGTCGGGGAGTCTGAGAGGTACCAGTGTAGGGTTATCGGTGTGTCTCAATTCATCCGAGTTTGACATGTTGTTGAGACATGAAAATATGAAATAAGAAATAGGATATACTCAAAATACTCATAGTTAAGCCGATTAATACGACATGTAACCCATTAATTATATGTATAGTGTAAATACACATGTAACCCATATTAAGTATATGTATCTCATATATGTCTATTTCACATGTATCATATTTTAATATATGTACTCCTTTGATTGTTGATTCTTATGTACCCCATATTGAGAAACCAGCAATGACAGACAATAGAAGCAAAATAAGCATGTTAGGCAGATAAGTAGTTATAGTCTAGTGCTACCTAATGCAACCTAGTTCTCTATAACTCAGAGCTCTGATACCAATCTGTCACACCCCCAAAATATCAGAGTATAATGGCAACCGAGGGCGTGTGACTTCATGATTATCATACTTCTAAGCAATACAGAACGACCTCTATATGAGACGTTTTAAGAAAATTGATCATTTGTATTAGGAAATAATAAATTGTTTAAACATTCAGCGGAAGCATAAAAATAGACAATACGACATTGTTTTTAAATAGTACAAATGATCTTCAGATAACAGGAAATGACTGCAATGCATGAGACTTCATATAGCATCTTCGTTCTTAATACCTGAGAAAACATTGCTAAAGTGTCAACATAAAGTTGGTGAGTTCATAGGTTTGTTTAAGCAGAAAATGTAAATGTTTATGAATCATAAGATTTCATCCGCATATGAACAATATAACAATACAAGTCATATAAATTGCATTACTATTGTCTAAGCTCATGACACCGAAGCGTTAACATATACCAACAATAATGAATGCCCTTGCAGGTGTCTAACCCGGGACACCCGTAATCTGACTCAAATGAAACTGTATTCGCTTGACTAATGTCAGTCCAAGTCGAACAGGGACGTCAATCCCGATAGATCTATCCATAACATTCGCGCTTACAAGTAATTAACGGTTCATGATAAATCGGGCAAATAGCAACTTGGGTTAAATCGGGACTTAGTACCAATATAATGAGTAATTTTTTTTTGAAAAAAACCCCTTGATATTCACAAACCGTTTTTTATTTAATTTTTTATTTTTGAAAAAATAAGCAATGTTCTCACCCCAAAAGATGATTTAAAACAGTAGAGTAGGGGCTATGAAAACTCACCTTGACAGTTAATCGTCGAAGATTGAAAAATGGATTAAAGCACGTCAGATAGCGACTCAGTCAAACACCTAAGTAATTATGACAAATCTGAGTTTACATTCTAAAACTTAATGTATGCAGTGTATTATGCACATGGTCAAGAGGCAGGGTCGTTTATGAGTTAACGTTTTACGTTTTCAAAGTGTTGATTAAACCGTTGACTCTAGGGACGACTTTACATCTATAAGTATCTATACATGAATCTATACTATCACGCGTCGCAATTTATATTCATAAGTCCATATGATTTATATCTAAAGAAAATATAAACATCATTTGTAAGTTACTAAGTTTATATATATATTTTTTAACGTTAAGGATTTTTATATTAACCGCGTTAAATTTGTTTATAAATTAATTTCGTTATTATTACTCCTAATTCGTCGAAGGTCGTTGTTTCATTAGCTTTTGAAAAATTCCTTTACCTGTTTCGTTTGAGTCTCGACGAGGGATAAATGAAAGACTCGAAAACATGCACGTTTCTATATTTCTTTGTGTCAAAATTTACAAGTAAATATTACAAGTATTATTTCAATAATGTAATCCCCACATGGCCACCCACTTCCCTTCCTTTTTCTGATTTTGGGTCGAGCACAGTGGGTTATACCCACTTGGTTTTGTGTCATCTTATACCTCATATATATATAATGTCACATGTTCCTTCCCTTTTTCTTTTTGCTGCCCTACCGACGCAACAACAGTGAGTTCAACACTCACTGTTTTCTTTTCCTTTTTGCTGCCCAACTGACGCAACACAAGCATGTATATATATTTTGTATTTGATTATGACTTGTGTGTTTAACAACTGGATGGCTAAATTTCGAGACACCAAGCGACCTCTTGTTTCATGCAGAACACACAGCCGCAACAGCAAGCAACGCTTGCCATGACTCACTTGCTAGCATGCGATATAAGTGGAACCTTGGTATGAAAAAGCAAGCAAGAGTTGCTTGTTCTTACAGCGTCTGTGACTCACCCACAACGAGTTAGACGCGGCTGTGGTTTGTCTCGGGTTTGGCGGTCAAGCCTAGGTTGCACGTCGAGGGTTCCATGTGAGGGCTTCTTCACTATTTCATGCGTGACTCTAGGGTTTGTTAACCCCTAACGAGACAAAGCATTAGGTCACGGCATGTTAAAAGTTTTTATAAGACTTCTTATCTCGTTACTTGTTTTATACGCGGAATGTGTGGTTTACAAATCATATTATAGTCGTTATTTTATGTGTGGTGCGATGTGGTCTTTGCATGCGTGCGTACGCACTAATCACGCATGTGTCATATGTCGTCTATAAACCATGCAAGGCCGAGACCTTTGGCTGGCTTGCCAAGGTTGCGTGGCTTTGTTTTGGTCGCAAGATGGGTTAAATGTCATGGATAAACTAGAAAATGACTCACCGAGGTCCAAGCTCGTTAGATGATGAGAAAAGATGGTGGTAGGGGTCGAACTACACTTGGTTGCTACTCCTTCTAAGCCGACGCCCACTTAGTTCTTGCACTCAACGAAACTTGAACTCGAACCGTATAGTTTACTTATTGTTTTCAGATTTTAGTTGTGATACATTTGTTCATGCACGGTTCCTCTTTTATACTCAAATCGCTGGCTTAGTTACTGATATATTGCATGTGAACGTATACTATACACATTGTTGCACCAGGGTGATGATTCTAATACTGTTGGTCATCATTTTCTTTTCATAATACTATTAGAGAATCTCTACTATTCCTTCCATTTGAAATTGTATCAGTTGTATAATACGTATCATGTGATAGAAATTTTCAAAATAAGAAAATGGGTAGGGTAGCGTGTAAGGATTTGTAATGATAGTGTTTTCTCATTATATATTGGTTGCTATATGTATTTATATGTATATATCTGATATAGGTTTTTATATGCTTACATATGTGTATATTTCCTTTGAATTTAGTTAAAGGTTTTCATGGTTATTAAGTTGAACGTAGGTGGTTTTATAAAGTGATACAAGTAAATGGCCTCGTTTCACAAAAGTGAGATAAGTAATCGTTACGCGTTCTAAAATATCCTTTTAGACACAGAGTAATAATGGTGATATTCGCGTGCAAATCAAACCTTCCATGACAAAAAGTAATGCATGACGATCATAAAATGACTTCTCGTTGAAATTAACGGTAAATTTGCAAACTTGCAGTACATGACTTTTACTTAACGAAAAGGGAATCAAATTTTCTTACGGGGTGCCACAGCCTCCCCAGGTTAGAAGATTTCGCCCACGAAATCAAGACGTTGTAGGAGCTGGTGGATTTGCGAACAAGTGAGGGTACTTGCTCTTGAATTGGTCCTCGCGTTCCCACGTGTATTCTGGACCTCTACGTGCATTCCAATGGATTTTAACGATAGGTATACGGCTTCGCTTAAGTTGCTTGACCTCACGGTCCATTATCTCTACGGGTTCTTCAACGAAGTTGAGTTTGTCGTCGAGTTGGATTTCCTCTAGGGCAATAACGAGAGTGTCGTCGGACACACATTTCTTTAAGTTGCAGACGTGGAACACATTGTGTACTCGACTAAGTTCTTGAGGTAATTCCAAACGGTAAGCTACTGGGCCAATCCTTTCTATGATTTGGAAGGGTCCAATATAACGAGGGTTTAACTTTCCACGTTTTCCAAATCACATCACACCCTTCCAAGGCGTGACCTTGAGCATAACCTTATCTCCAACTTCAAATTCAAGAGGCCTACGCCTCTTGTCAGCATAGCTCTTTTGTCGATCTCGTGCAGCTTGCATGCGATCCCTAATCTTGAAAATCTTTTCCGTAGTCTCATGAATAATCTCCGGTCTGGTAAGTTGGCTTCTCCAACTTCAGCCCAACAAACAAGTGAACGACACTTCCTACCATAAAGTGCTTTAAACGGTGCAACTTTAATGCTCGTGTGATAACTATTATTGTACGAGAGTGTTAAATATTATTGTAAGAGGAATACCCCCCAAGGGTAGGTGTCTATCCCAACCATTCCCAAAGTCAATCACGCAAGCTCGTAGCATGTCTTCTAATGTTTGAATGGTTCTCTTACTCTGACCGTCGGTCTGAGGGTGATAGGCAGTACTCAAGTCCAACTGTGTACCCAATGCTTTATGCAAAGATTGCCAAACTCTTGAAGTGAAATAGCTTTCACGATCGGAGATGATTGACACCGGTATACCATGTCTTGCTACTATCTCCTTCATGTATAGCCTCGTCATTTTTTCTGTTGGAACGACTCACACATCTCAACACTTTCATTGCAAAAGTGAGCAGACCGACTTGGTGAGACGATCAACAATGACCCAAATCGAATCGTATCCTGCTGCTGTTTTGGGAAGTTTGATGATGAAATCCATTGTTATCTTCTCCCACTTCCATTCTGGTATATCGGGTTAGACCAATAAACCAGAGGGCCTTTGATGTTCAGCCTTAATCTTAGCACAAGTTAGGCATTTGCTGACATATGTGGCGATGTCCGCCTTCATGTTTGGCCACCAATATAACATTTTCAGGTCATGCTACATTTTGTCAGATCCTGGATGAATAGAATACTTTGACTTATGCGATTCGTGCATAATCAAAGATCTTGTGTCACCGTAACATGGTAACCAACTTCTATTATCTAAGCATGATGTTTGGTTAATCAGCTGCGGGGTTATATTTTCTTTTAGGATGCTCACTGATTCTTCGGCTTCAGGTTTTCAACCAGAATGTTCTTTCTGAGCCTCAAGGATTCGTGACGGAAGGTCCAAGCCAATGTTGGTTTAACCAAGGGCTCTTTTACTTGTAATTGGTTTGATTCTGTCCTTTCGAACTCAAAAAGCATCCGCTACCTCATTTGCTTTTTTTTTTTTTTTTTTTTCCACGGGTGATACGAATTTCGTAATCGTATTCACTTAGGATGCTCTTATCATTTCGGGGGGGGGGGCCTCGGGGGTTGCCTCAATGAGGTCCTTTTGGTCTTTGGATATGTTGTAGGATCTCTGTGGTCCGGTGAACACTACACATTTTGTGCCATACAAATAGTGTCTCTAGATCTTCAGGGCGAACACTACTGCTCCTAATTCCAGATCATGAGTGGTATAGTACTTCTCATAAATTTTCAGTTTCTTGGAAGCATATGTAATAACCTTCATTCTCTGCATCAGTACCGCACCTAACCCTTTTATGGATGCATCACAGTACACCACAAAATCTTCACTGCCTTCTGGTAGTGCTAAGATAGGTGCAGCACATAGTTTCTGTTTCAATAGTTGAAAAGCTTCTTCCTGTTCTTCACCCCAATCAAACTTCTGGTTCTTCTGCGTAAGCTCAGTCATGGGCTTAGCTATTTTGGAGAATCCTTCAATGAATCTCCTATAGTATCCTGCAAGACCTAAGAACTGGCGAATCTCCGAAGGAGTGGTTGGAGATGCCCAATTCTTAACAGCTTCAATCTTAGCTGGGTCCACGTGAATACCACTGCTATCAATCACGTGACCAAGGAATTTTACCATATTGATCAAAAATTCACAATTAGAAAACTTGGCATACAGTTCTTCCTTCTTCAGCAACTCCAGAATAGTTTTTAGGTGTTTCTCGTGTTCTTTCTCATTACGGGAGTATATGAGAATATCGTCGATGAACACAATCACAAACTTATCCAAGTATTACTTACACACACGGTTCATGAGATCCATGAACACCGCAGGTGCGTTGATTAAACCAAAAGGCATAACTCGGAACTTATAGTGTCCGTATCGTGTTCTGAAAGCAGTCTTGGGAATATCTTCTTCTCTAACCCTTAACTGATGATAACCTGACCTTAAGTCAATTTTTGAGTAGATGCTGGATCCTTGCAACTGATCGAATAAGTCATCGATCCTTGGTAAGGGATAACGATTTTTCACTGTAAGTTTGTTCAACTCACGGTAATCGATACACATTCGGAAAGATCCATCTTTCTTTTTGACAAACAAGATTGGTGTTCCCCACGGAGAGGAACATGGTCTTATAAAACCTTTGTCAGAAAGTTCTTTTAGTTGTTCGGCTAGCTCTTTCATCTCTGCAGGTGCAAGACGATATGGTGTGCGTGCAACAGGTGCAGCTCTGGGTATCAGCTCGATGTGAAATTATATTGGAGGTTTATTATCCCCCCCCTCCCCCGCCCCTCGTGGGTGAATCCCTTGGCAAAATCTTCAAAAAATAACTTCCGGAAAGTCACTTTGACCAAACAGGCACATCCTAGAATTCGTCTCTCTGGAATTTCGGTTTTCTCTTCCTTCATCATTTGAATCAAGAACACTTGACATCCTTGGTCGATGTACTTTTGTGTCCTGATGCTCGAGATGACTTCTAATCTTGATTCGCTTTTAATTCCATTCCTTTCACCTTGTATGATCAGCATATTGTTTTTGTACGGAACACGAATGTACTTCTCATAACACACAACTTCTGTGCGATATTGATTCGGCCATCCAATTACCATTTCCGACGATGACGTTGTTAAAATTCCTTTTCTATAAAGGAGTAAGGCGATTTCGAACAGGTGATTTGCAAAGTTAGTGTACTCACCCCTTCTTATAATAGTATTTTGTGGAAGTTACAGTGCTTTTCCGTCGGCTAGCTCCACATTATAATTAGTATCTAGGGTAGGTTGTAGAGGGATTGTCTATGTTTTACTGAGAGCATAGGACACAAAGCTTCTATCCGTCACATATGTCAAATAGCTACTGAAGCATAGACATTATTAATCAGGAACGTACCATTCACCACGTTGTTATCCTTCACTGCTACTTCAGCACATAGGCTGTATACTCTGCCAGGTGCCTTGCGTCCTCCTTGAGTACTGGTTGATGCTTGGTTATTCCCCTCAAGGTTCCCTTGATTCTGTCTTTGATTGTTCTGAGGGTTTTGCGGGTTGCCTCGAATTTGATTCCCACCGCCTTGATTCCTATTGTTTGGACACTTGTTTTTGTAATGTCCTTTTTTGCCACATCCGAAACAAGTGACATCGCTTCCATGTCCTCCTTGGCTTCCTGGTCCTCTTTGGGGTAAGTACGTTGAAGAGTGAGATTCTCGGCAGTCTTTTGGCCCTTTTGTATTGGTCTTTCCACAGTTGTAACAAGCAGGAGGGCATGCGTCAATGTGGTGTCGTCCACACTTTCCGCAGTGAGGTAACTTGCCAGCATAAGAACCTTGTCCAGCTGTAAACACCCTTGCTGTCTCTGGGCGTTTGTTCGAGTTGAGGTTGTTAGTGTTGTTGGTGTTGTTGGGGTTGTGGTTGTAGTGGTTTCCGTTCCACTTCCGTTGTCACCCGAGTTTTCTCCTAACTCTTGGACCACTTGGTACATCAAACCTTGAGCCATGTCAATTGCTTCATGCAAGTCTAGTGGTTTGGATGATGTTACGTTACCCTTGATGCTCAAAGGTAGACCTTCGATGTAACGTTCCAACAACCGGTCGGCGTTGGGTACCATCTCAGGGCATTAAGTAGGGATGGGTCTTGGAAAACTTGTTGTAGGCAAGTAAGGTTTGTACCCTTCACTTTTAAGTTCCACAACTCATTTTCCATTTGCTTGATTTCATTCCTAGGGCAGTACTTCCGAATGAACATAGCCTTGAAATCGCTCCAAGGTGTGGTATGAGCGGTATCGAGGGTAACAGAATGAACATACATGTTCCACCAAGTTAAAGCACCATCTAGCAGTGTGCTAGAAGCAAATTTGACTCGGTCACCTTCTGCAACGTTGCTATCCCAAATTGGATTCTAGTTTCATACCATCGGGTTAATAAGCCTACCGCACCTTCAAGTACCATGTAGTTTTCATGCATGACTGCATGGAATTCCTTGTGTTGCATGTGGACTTGTTCTGGGAAAGAGTTGAATCCTACGTTGTTCTCTTCCTTGAGTGCTTGCAGCACTGAGTCACAGGCGATAGCTGCGAGTGCTTCCGCAACTTTAATGGCCAATAAGCTGGTGAGCATCTGAGTGTCAATGACATCTGTTGATTCCACTTTGTTTCGGTGGTCGAACGGCTTGACTGGAGGGTTCTGGCTTGAAAGTTCTAGGGGCATCAGTTGGAGTGCCATTTTCTATAGTGGTGTCAATGAATGACAGTTATGACATGCACGAAAATTATACGTGTAAAGATATTACTACAAATGACATGTTTCTTGAAATTAATACTGTTATTCATAAACACGATATTTATTTCCGGGAATACAAGAGTTCACTAGCCGTGACAAACCCATAGCTTAGTGGTTTATACAAAGACGGAAATTATAACTAGTTGTTGGGTACGGTAGATTGCTGGACCACTTTCTCTTAGTGCCTCTTCTCTTCTGTCATTGCTTCCTCTGAGCATTACTATGGCACTATCCTCGCATCCTCACACATTTGCCTAAGTTGAGTAATCAATTCGTCCACCGATAGTGTCTCCAACGAACTTTCCTCAACTCGGGGCTTCACATCCCACAGTGTCATGAAGGCTTCTAACTCCTCTAAACAGGCATTTGGGAACCGGTCCATGTCCTCCGAGAAATGGTATAAAACTGTCCTCTAAAGGCGCGTTGTTGCTTGACGGTCAAGGCTGTCTCAAGGTACAAGCACCGAATTCCTGACCAGTTTCTGTTAGTGCTTCCTCTCTCTTGTAGGTGGGGTTATTTCAGCTATCATCCTGCTAGTAAGCAGCTTCTGTTGAATGGGGATAAAGGTAAGGTGGGGGAGTAAGAGGGTCAAGTTGATTTCTATCAAAAGATTGACAGCAGGAAATTCTGGCACGTTCAGCAAGATTTGGCTCAATAGGTGGAATAAGTATACGAGACGTGATACGTTGATAGTTAGGGGAAAGGTGTTACATATGGCCAAAATAGTATCCTTAGAGTAGGGGGAGTCTCAATGTGGTACACCTGAGGAAGTGTTTCGGGGAATCTGGGAGGTACCAGTGTAGTGTTATCGGTGTGTCTCAATTCATCCGAGTTCGACATGTCGCTGAGACAAGAAAATATGAAATAAGGGTATAGATATATTCCAAAATACGCGTAGTTAAGCATGTTTAATGCCTGGTAACGTCATATTAAGTATATGTATATGTTTAATACACATGTAACCCATATTAAGTATATGTATCTCATATATGTCTATTTCACATGTATCCCATTTTAATATATATGTACTCCTTTGATTGTTGATTCCTATGTACCCCATATTGAGAAACCAACAATGACAGACAATAGAAGCATAATAAGCATGTTAAGCAGATAAGTAGTTATAGTCTAGTGTTACCTAATGCAACCTAGTTCTCTATAGCTCAGGGCTCTGATACCAATCTGTCACACCCCTAAAACCCTTACTCAGAGCTTCTAAAACCCTGGCAAAACCGACGTGAGTGAGTGACTTCATGGATTAGAACATAACTTAAAGCAATACAGAATGCACCCTCTCATATGAGACGTTTAAAAGAAAATTAGCACTCACACCCCCTATCCCGCTTCCCGTTAGGAATAATAATTGTTTAACATTCAGCGATAGCATTAAATAGAGCTACAATTCGTTTTTAAATTAGTACAAGTATCTTATGTTAACTGGAGGAAGAAAATGAGTGCAAATGCATGAGTCTTCATAATCATCTTCATTCGTAATCATGAGAGTCTTTGCTAAAGTGTCAACATAAAGTTGGTGAGTTCATAGGTTTGTTTAAGCATAAATGTAGTGTTTATGAATCATAATATTTCACCCACATATGACAATATAATAGATACAAAGTCATATAAATCGCATTACTATTGTCTAAGCTCATGACACGAAAAAAGTTAACATATACCAACAATAAGAATACCCTTGCAGGTTGCCTAACCGGGACACCCGTGTTGTCTGGACTCAAATGAAACTGTATTTTGTCATTGACTAATGTCGTCCAAGACAATCAGGGATTGTCAATCCCTGTAGATCTATCCATAACATTCGCGCTCTACAAAGATGACGGTTCATGATATAAATCGGGCAATAGCAACTGGGGTTAAATAGGGACTTAGACCAATCAGAAAGAGTAATTGTACTTGTATTCACACGTTTAAAATAAGCAATGTTCTCACCCCAAAAGGTGATTTAAAACAATAGAGTAGGGGCTATGAAAACTCACCTTGTTGGTTAATCGTCTGAGATTGATAATGGATTAAGGCACGTCAATTAGTAGCTTGGTCAAACACCTAAGTAATTATGACAAAATCTAAGTTTACATTCTAAAATTTAATGTATGCAATGAATTATGCAAATGGTCAAAAGGGATGGTTGTTATGGAGTTAACGTTTTTACGTTTTCAAAGTGTTGATTAAACCGACGGCTCTAGGGATGATACACCACTACGCACCTATCAGTGCTTATACCTAATTTAATGTAAATATGTGTTTAAGATCACATGGTCATATTTTGTTAATACAATTTAGGTTTTATTAATATAACTATTATTTTAACGACTGTTGAGTTACATAGATAGGTTTATCTTGCTCATTTATATACTTTAGTCATCACTTAAGTCTCGTATAATTATTCATTTTATATGTTGTAGTCCACGTGAGAACGTCTAAATATTTTACAAAAATTATTTACTTGCATTTAATATTCTCATGTTTTCATGGTTTACCATTTTAAATCATATGTCTTTTAAGGTTACGTTTTAAACTCAAATAAGTTATGAAAATATTTTTGGTGTTTACTAAAATATGTGAGCCGGGATAAACTCGCTTACCTGTTTAAAAGTTCGGTTTCCTTTGTTAACAATTATAATGCATCGTAAATTATCGTTTCTAACTCATACTCGTTAAAATAAATATACTTGTAAAACTAACTACACTCATTATCAAATTGTCACCCATTTGGAACTCGAACTCATAGCTACGCATATATATATATATCTTTGTCAGAAATTGCAAGTGAAAATAGCTTGATTGGTTTCTATGTCAACTTGTCATCAAAATAATACATGCACTCTTGTATATTATAACTTATCACGTGTATGTATACCTTTCCCTACCACTTTAGTTTTGTTCCCTTTTTGCTGCTCACTGATGCACAACAGTGAGTTTCCAAACTTACTGTTTTCGGTTCACTATTTCCACAGCAACCCACATGTATATATATTAATTTTTCATTCTAATTTCGCATGTTCCCATCTTGCTTAGCTAGCAATGAGAAGTCCTCATTTCCAGATATAAAGGTGATATTTTCGCATGGCTCGTGTGGAAGTAGTTTGGTTCACAGGCTACTAAGTGGTACATTCGGTGGGGTCGTAGAACTTGATGGCAACCAAAAAAGGTCTGGGTTGAATGTTGAAAGGCAGGGCTACGGTAGGTATGAAACCACCAGCCTTCGCTACCCACCACCACGTGGCAGCAACAGTGGCAGGAACCGCTATCGTGAACTAACAAACACAGCGACAACAGTGGCAGCAGCCAACTATTGCGCACGCAGGTGTGGCTCAAACGCGAAAAGGTTTGGGATGGGTTGCTATTCGTCTCAAAGGTTTATGAAGTATGGGTATGGACCAACGAGCATGGGTCGTTTGTTTTACTAGAGTCTATGACACACCAATGGTGAGCAAATGGCTCATTTGCGGTTCGACTTGGGTTACATGGTTACACTCATGTCATAGGTTGAAGTTTCTCATCAGAAGGTTTACAATATTTCACGTGTAAATCTGGCGTTTGCTTGACCCTAGTGAGCCGTCGTGTGATTTTATGTACGTGATTTAGGTTAACGTAATTCTCCTTGGGTCGTCTTATTCGTTTTCATGCATATTAGATCGTTATTCTATGTGTGCAAACCCCCGTGGTCTGTTATTCGTTTTAACGCACACATCGTTTACGAGTTCATTATACGTTGGTATGTTATGAAATGTCACGACTAACCTTTTGCATGCGCACGCATGTACTAGCCAGGCATGGTTTTTACATCGCGTGTTAGTCAACCAAGGTTGAGGCTTTAGCCGAGACTAAACGTGTTTTGGTTTAGGTCTTGTGTTATACTACAAGAAAAATGACATAGTATGATAAATATGATAAATGTTAGGCTACAAGGATGACTTACAAAGGTCCGAGTATTGCTAAATGGTTTGAGGCAGGACGATGACGAGAAGCTTGAACTAATCCCTTAGTTAATACTACTTCAAACCCGACGTTCACTAGCTCTTGAAAGCTTACTCCTACTGACTTGGGTAATCTTTGTTTTTGAGTTTTAGTGTGATGGAATAGCTCGTGCATGGTGAATATTTATACTACAAGGTAACTACTATCTCTCTGACGACATGCATTATGAATGATTATTTATTTCTATATACTATTTGTATATGATACTATTTGTGATGATCATTCTTTTATAATACTGTGAAAGAATAATTACTATTGGTTGAATTAAATTTGAAATGCAATTGGGGACAAGACATATCAGGTGAACAATTCTCAAAAAGGTGTAGGACATTGTATGCAAAAATGAAATGATGGTGCTAGCTCATTCATTTTGAATTTCACTGATTGACTTTTAGATAGCATTTGCACATTTGAGTTTTTTTTTAATCGTTACGCGATATCTAAAATACCCCTTTTTGATCCGTAAATAAAATGACGATTTATGCGCGTTATTATAACTCTTGACTAGCACAAAATAGAAGATTTTGTTTCATTCAGGGAGATGATTACATCTCAACTTCAGGGGAAACTTTGGCTTTATGATGAAGTTCGTACGCGACCTTGTTTGTTTTGTCATCATCAAATAGGGGAAGATTGTTGGGATTCTAGATTTGATGAGACAAAATAAATATAAGAATGAAACAAGAAGGACTTAAAGGAAAAGGACCTAAATCGACAATAAGAGATTCTTCAAGCTGGTGGAGTATATTCTACAAAAGATGGAAGATATCAGAAGATACTAAAAGATATGCTCAAGAAGAATAAAGATAAAGATTAAAAGATTTGGTCAAAATAAGATAAGAATGAATATTAATGAGAAGATAATTAATTGATTCTCTCATTAATATATTAATTAGTTTCCTTGTAAGCCTTAGACTCCTTGTGCTATAAAAGGAGGTCTAGGCATATTAGTTTGTATCCATCCAGAAAAGTGTGTGTACACAAAGTGTTAGAGATGTAGACGTCTATAGAGTTGGTGTAGCCTCAAGGTAATCAAGGTTTTCCTTGATCCCTGTTACAGTTCATTGATGTAACCGTATTATCTTGATCAAATAATATTAGGGTTGTGGTAAATGTTTGGTAAAACCTTGTGTTAATAATAATGATTCTATGTATTGAATATTCCGCCTTTGTTATTAATTTATCCTAGATAAGGTCTAAACAACCTGAGCTACAACGATCTAAGGAGATCTTTAGGTTTCCACAATAATGTACAGAAATAAGTATATATATAAGTACAATTTTTCATGAATTTTTCACTAAATTCCAAATCTTTCAAAATATGTACTTAACACTATATCATTCCCTCAATAATTGAGGGGGAGCATTAATATGTTCCGAATAAGATTGCTAATTAGTAATATCTCTCCCCCCACATAGTCTTAATCAATTGATATCCCAACTATCAAAAGATTTTTGATATTTTGGATAAGGGGAGAAAATGTGATTAAAAACTATGCAACTAATAAACGTGATCTAAAAGGACTTAGGTGCTAGCTTCTCCCTTGTATGTGCAAAAGGCTTTCGATAATCGATGCACATATGCAGGGGGGGCATTTTCAAAATATGAAAACATCAAGGTACAAAAGCTTTGATTTATATCACAAGTACCTTGATCGGTTTTCCAAAATGGTTTTAATGGCAAGAATGGATATACCAAAAAGACTAACCATGTATTTAATTTTATGGAGTTATAAGGTAGTAAAGATTAGGTATCTGTTCCATGATCTAGCTAGAACCAAATAGATCTACCTAGGGACATTCCATTATATAGTGTATAAGTCCTTAGGTATGATACAAAATGAGTAAAAGTGAGAATGAGGAATAACGTGGACTAAGACAAAGCTAACACTGGAACAAACCCAACAAGGTGTTAGTAATGAAGTCTTGGTAAGCATTGAAGGGGTTTAAGAATAAAAAAGAAAAAATAAAGATAAATGGTGAAAAGAAAGAAGCCCTCCTTACACCTAGGCAGAAACCAGGTCTATACATATGCTATTAGAAAAACTAAGTTGTTGTATGGTATTGAAGAAAGACATCATTGACCCAGTGATGCAATGCACAACCCTCCCTAGCCACTCAGAATTTCTTAAAAGATTTCTGTTTTAAATCTCACGAAGACTAAACACGTTATCTATCGACTTTCTCACTCCGAGTTAGTTGGTATTGAAAAGGTGACAGTCAACTCCAGCCTCCGATTACCAAAACCAAAGTGCACTATTGAGTCTAGAGCCATAAGAGATCATCTATAAATCTTACTAGGACACTATTTACCATTCACTTGTTCTTCATACATTGTGAAAACAAGTGACGTATCAAGAGTCATATGCATTATCCTCGTGATCTTGCCAAAATATCAGAGTGATACTTAGGTATTCACAATGACGATGGAAATCCTTCCAGAGCCAACATCAAACAAGCTCTGCGGTAGGTGACTTGTGAGACCCTATATGGATTAAACTTGTGACACTGGATATCGATTCGGTCCAGATTATGAATTGATGACTTAATCGGTAAGATAGTAACTAACCGATTCGCTCTTATCGTGTTATCTTCTTTGAGACGTTCTGATAAAGAGAACAAGCAAGTAAGGTAATTCTGATGTTCACACATCGGAATATCCGATACTTATGTTGGAAATCCTATCAAGGAGATTCTTCTTAATTTGAATCTACCTGATCACAGGTTGGTCCTCACGGAACCGAAGGTTAATCCAACCAAACCCGGGCGAATGACAAAGCTATATCCGTCCACAAGATTTATTGCTAACTGTTTATTACAGGTTCATGTAAAGATGGAGATGAAGATACCTCGTTCCAGCAGAGTCAAGTTCATAACAGCATGCTCATACTCGATCGAAAAATATAAAGATATGATGAAAGCTCAAGTACATGTTACTCAAGTCTTCCGCTACTCTAATACTCGAAAGATCTTCCTTGAAGTCATTATATGTTCAAGATGAAGCAATCCAATGGAGATAATCAAATAGCTTTCAAGATAAAGAATGGTATGAGCATGTCGGTCTGAAGGTCACAAGATCACAAGGAGGAAAAAGATTACAAGATAACACAAAGAGATGATGTTGGTTTGATGATCTCAATGAAGCTCAAGATCACAGTTTATTAAGCGAGTAGGAGCAAGCTCAAGATCAAGCTCACTACATATTGAAACAAGATAATGATTAAAGATTAAACACTACGAGCAAAATCAAAGACATTCATAGAATGCTAGGTTTAAGATTTTTTTAACTTGGAGTGACCTCCCTTAGGGGGAGATTGTTAGGAATCTAGAAAAGACTCGGTCACTTCCAATATAATATATCGTAGCTCATAGTTAAGAGTTTGGTTACGAGAAAGCTAATTGGGCCAAGTCCATGGGACATAATCCCATGGACGGGCATAATAGGTAGTATATGATCCCTCTCCATCCCATCGAGAGGGTGTTGGTCATTTGTAAGAACACCTAATTTATGTTATTCTCTATTTCTTTCTCTACAAGTGTCAACCATCCTTTCTCTCTCTAGTTCTTTCTTAGAAACTCATAGTATTACTTGGTTTGTGATATCATCACAAATTATGAAGGAATTTTTTGTAGAAAAGAAGATGGGGATGGAATATGGCATGCAGAAGTTAGATTGACAGAACCCTATGAAAACGTTGATGACCAAGGGTTCATGAATAAACCAACAAAAAGGAAGCTTTCAAAGTATCACAAGTTAAGTGATGTGATGTCACCTAACTGGTTCCAAAAATAAAAGAACAACCTTATGCTTGATATAAAAAGGAGTACACTTCGTATTCTTTCGTGAGTCTTTTTCATTTTCTATGTTGAGTCTATTTAAATAAAACATGTCGAAGTTATGTAAATCCATAACGGATTCTCTTTGATGTATGGACATTAGTCCTTTATTATTAATAATGATGTCAGTTATGATGGATTGGAATTAACCTTGCATTTATGTTTAATTTTTTATTAATTATTAAATATACTAGTTAGAAAATAAGGCCAAAAGTGCGCCTTAGTTTTGGACGGTTTCAACCTATTTACTTATAAAAATTCACATTCAACAAAAACATAAACATAACACTCCACCTAAAACCGCCGGGTTTCATCAAAAAATAGAAGAAAACTAGAAACCCATCCATCAAAACATTCATAATGCCAAGGGTATGTCAATTATATCTTAAACTATATTTATTGCTACTAATTTGTTTATATTATTACTAGGGTCTATGTTTAAATTAACAATTGGGGAAATTAATTTATGTTATAAATATGTAAATTCAACTTACAATTATGATTAGTAGAAATATTTTGAACAAGGTAGGATTGAATGATTAACTGAGTTAGGAATTATTTTAGGAAAATTTATAAAAATTACTGTTCAAAAAATATATAAAATTATTTAATTATTTTCAGTAAGAAAAATTCGAAATTTTGTTTTGAAAACCCAGGAAGTACGCCGGTTTTGTGTAGATAACCGGCAAACTTAGTGAAAATTGTAGGAAGTGCGACGCACTTTATACCTAAAAATTGAATAGAATGTTCAGAACTGATATGTATGCTTGCCCGTTGATGCTAATTCTTTCCTAACATAATTATACACTTTAGTGTGATTTGTTTCTGATGTGTAGACAATCGGAACTCATGATGACGAAGCCGGTTCGTCATGACCCAAACGATCCCGCTAATACGAGATCGTAGAGGAAGCAATACTCCCACGTGATTACCACAAATTTCTACTATGAGGCACATGTAACAAAGCTGCTATGACGAGATACATTACCAAACTTGCTCATTTGCTCATGAAGCAAATTTACTCACCGTATATTGTGGATTGGAGAGTGCTAAATAAAATCAGTTGTACTGAGGAGATTGAGAATATGTTAGAGATTAAGGTGTATGAGGCAGGAAGTCGGGAGGACATTTTCAGTTCTGAAGCGTATAGAAGAGTTTTTTACATTAACGAGCTAATTTATACCGAGCTTTGCCATGAGTTTTACTCGACTTATGATTTTGGTGAGGTGTGTGCCGATGATAAATTAAGGACAAAGAAAGTGATTAAGTTTTGACTTTGTGGTCGTGCTCATAGTTTGACTTTGCTCGAGTTCGCTCGACGTTTAGGTTTGTATCACTCAGAAGAAGTTAATGAATAAGGATTTGATGTTTATTTCCAAGGAGGTTTGCGTAGTGATGAAAATTTCAATGATATGGATTATTCGCTAAGCATTAGTAGCGAAGAGGAACTACATTTGTCTAGGAGCCTTGCCTTAACCATTAGGAGTCCTATTTTGCGAGTGCTACAAAAGATGATCGCATATGGCTTATGTCAGCGAACAACAGGGTTCGATAAAGTGTAGAAAATAAGCTCTGGTTGATGAGCATATTTAAAGCTAACCATCAAAACGGGTAGGTTAATGTTGCTTGGTTACTTACAAAGTGGATGAAAAGAAAGGGAGTCAGAACTCAGAGAGAGAGAGAGTAAAAAAGGCTTGGTATATTAACTAATGAGGTACTAGATGGATTGAGTGCTCCAACCTACTTTTGAGCATTAGATGTTTTCACACTTAAAGAATTAACTAGTCCTAATGGGAGGTTGATTTTTGAGGATCCATCACCAGGAGTGCCACATGTTGCTATTCCCAAAGGCCCGAGACCATATATGTAGGATTTATATGACCGTATGGGTAGCATGGAGATTCGTTAGGGAGCGATTGAGAGGATGGCCTACACGGATTCATATCATTGGGACAGGTATGCTGGAGTGTTTGAGCATATGGCTGGAGTTTACGATGTTGCACTGCATGGAGCTTATAACCCACCTGGATATGATCAGCAGTAATATCAGCAGTATCAACAGCAGTAGGATGATGAGGAGTAGTGTCGAGATGACACGGTTGGATTTTGTGACCGTATGTGGGTCACAAGTTTTAAAAATAATTTTGTAAAAACAATATATATTATTATGGTGTGTAATATGCCTTTGTTGGCATTAAAACAATTTTATCTAGTACCCATACTACTAAACTTGTTATCATTAAATATTATGTAATATATATATTATCCGCCTGTACTTGCAGTATTTGTTTATCATTATCGCAAGGGAAAGAAAAGAAAAGAAAAGACGCGTATGAAGTCATGATCAAAGACTATAACTAAAGCTTTGTACCAATTTGAAAAATTCGGAAAATTCGTCATAAGGGAAGTTGCATCCAATTTATCTTTTCTTTATAATATTTCTCGCATTAGGGACAATGCTCATATTAAGTACGTGGGGGGAGATAAAGAGCAAAACTAAATTTTCAAAAATATACTTATCTATGTTTCTTAATATATAAACACTAGTATAGATTAAAATTGATAAAAAGGTAAAAAGTAACATTTTATTGATCACTTATAAGCAAATCTGACTCTGGATTGATAACTCTACTAGCATATTTATACCCATTATCCCAAAAATATAAGGTTAGCCTTTAAATATTATGAAAATAATTTTTACCTTTAGCTTTCTCGAGTTAAGGTTTGAATGCAATTGCAAGTGTCTCATTCGTCGTTACGGCTGTGTATTTGTGGTTTGTCGCCTTTTCTGGAGCATTGGTATCGGTTAAAAATTGTATGAGTGTGCTGGTGATTTGTTAATTCTAGAACTTGTGCTTGAAATCTTTACGAGACCGCACGTTCGCATGTTATAAACATTTAACTGATTAATAGGTGATATAAATATAAATATAAGTATACATAATCTTTGTCAAAAAGCTTTTTAATTAAATTATTTGACACTTTATCTGTACGAATTGAAGTACGTTAATGATGGTATCACTATTATAATGAAGTGCGAATGTTGCAAACTTCTAAGTTCGTTTAAAGTAGTGTGCATATCTTAAGTA
>BQNB010017069.1:0-39257 GCA_026074375.1 Tanacetum coccineum | reverse complement strand
AAGAAAAAGTCATGTTCTTGATTGTCGCAAACGGGTTTCCATCATCAACGGCATGGCCAATCGTTAGTCGTGTTTTAATTTACTATTTTGCTCATCATAGTAGGTAAGAAACTTTACTAAACTATACCGCTATTTTGTTTATAAAATGTTCAGGCGTTGCAAACTTACACAGAAACGACGAAGAAAAACCATGGATTCTTCATCCAAACATTTTTCATAGGCTTTTCAGTAAAGTACTACAGTGAGGAAAAGGTACATCGTTACTAATTTAGAAATCTCAGTTTATCTAATGAACAAATATCCTTAAATCTTCTTATAAAAAGATTGCACATCATTTTTACATGCGTACATAAGTTAAATATTGACGAAATGTGAATTTTCTACTAACTGGAATGGGATTACAAGGCACCAGGGGTGAGTCAAATTATATACGTAAAAGCCAAATTGCCTCATTTGCTAAAATAATATACGAATTTGTTTCAGGATTCAGTACACAACTTTAAGAATTAAAGGGAATTTTGGTATAGATATTTAGAAATGAAAAAAAGTGACAAATGATAAAAATAATATTTGGTTGTTTGTCTCTAATTTCATAAAGGATATCGATTAGGGCTATTAATCTTGTCGCCACGACTTTGTTTCACTCATTAGAGATGAAGTCGCACATGCTAGTGCTTTTGTATAAATGGGCTGTCCTAGAACTCAACCGATTTCAATATTCGGACCTTCAACTGTAAGTTTTCAATGATGTTTGATGAGGAAACGCACACACTCGATTATTTGATGTTAACTCTATTAGGCCACATCCCCTACTATTTCACTAACTCTCTCTACTTACACGCACAACACAATTACATGCTTACAATTTATAAATGATATGATTTCTTTATGACAATGACAGCTGGTAAAGCAATTTGATGTTTTATATATATATTCTAAGATGTCGTATTTAGATCAAAAAAAGGCCGAGATTGTTGATTACCCGCGTCCTCTCATTTTGGTTGGAAAATCCATGGGATAAAGGTAAATTACATCAACCGTGTTGATTCTCATTTTGCAATTTTTATGGGGTCAAATAATTGGTTTTGGATAATTCGTTTAGGTGTTGCAGTAACAAAAGTGAAAAGTGCAAGTATGCAACTTACAGGTGTTAAGCTTCCTCCCCCTTAAATGCAGTTGGTCTTATTCTTAGCCAATAACGATATACTTTTATAATAGGCAAGTTTAATTTGGTCTACAAGTTGTATTTAGAATATCACTAATCATTTTTTTCTCGGTGCGTGTGTTGTGTGTACTTTACACAGTTTTTGCAAGGACAAGTTTCAATTATCATTTTTTTTCTTTTTTTCGTAGGAAGCCTACATCCATGAGGCGTTGTGCTCTCCATTACTTGACTGTAGTTTGATTCATGGCCGAATTTGGGCAAGTGCGAGGTGGTCGACCGTACAGGGACTTCAAATTTGTAGGGGCACCACGTTTACAGCCATCGATGCTGATTTAGTTTAATTTTTAGCATAAAACTTATTGCAATATAAGGTTAGAAAACTTATGATATGTTAGTTAATATAAAGTGTAAAGAAAAGATTTATTAGTTTAAGAGATTCTAATTTTTTTACCAAAACTGGGACAGAGATCACGAGCAAGTGAGGAAGATGACAGAATTTATGTCATTTTCATTTTACCTTAGAGTTTCTAGTTTTTTCACTTGATCATGCATGAGTCCCATAAATCGAAGTATTCTATTCACCCAAGTTCTGACAAAATGTATCAGGATCTAAAGAAACTCTATTGGTGGCCTAACATGAAGGCAATCATCACTAAGTATGTTGGCAAGTGTTTAACATTGTCTAGAGTTAAAGCAGAATGTCAAAAGCCATCCGGCTTACTGGTACAACCAGAGATTCCTATGTGGAAGTGGGAGAGAATAACAATGGATTTCATCACAAAACTACCCAAAACCTCAAACGGACATGACATAATCTGGGTCATTGTTGATAGCCTTACCAAATCCGCACACTTCATCCCTACCCGAGAGAGAGATAGTATGGAAACCCTTACAATGTTATACATCAAAGAAATAGTCTCCCGGCATAGAGTGCCAATATCTATCATCTCGGATCATGACAATCATTTCACATCCAGATTCTGGCAATCATTACAGAAGGCTTTGGCTACTCAATTAGACATGAGTACTGCATATCATCCTGAAACCGATGGATAAAGTGAAAGAACCATCCAAACACATAAAGATATGCTTCGAGCTTATGTTATAGATTTTGGAAAAGGAGGGAAAAACACTTACCATTAGTAGAATTTTCTTACAATAACAGTTACCATGTCAGTTTTAAGGTAACACTATTTAAGGCACTTTATGGTCGAAAGTGCAGATCACTTGTTTGCTGGGCTGAAGTTGGAGATGTTCAACTCACGGGACCATAAAAAATCCATGAAACCACAGAAAAGATAGTGCAAATTAAAACAACACTTGCAAGCTGCAAGAGATCGGCAAAGAAGTTACGCCAATATAAGGCGAAAGCCTTTAGAATTTCAAGTTGGAGATCGTGTTATGTTAAAAGTGTCAACTCGTAAAGGTGTCATCCGATTCAGAAAACGAGGAAAGCTTAATCCCCGGTACATTGGACCTTTCAAAATCCTTGAACGGATTGGCCCAGTGGCATATAAACTTGAGCTTCTTGAAGAGCTTAGTAATGTCCACAGTACTTTCTACGTTTCTAATCTAAAGAAATGCTTATCTGGCGAATCCCTTGTCATTCCAATGAAAGAGCTTCGGCTCGATGACAAGCTCAACTTTGTGGAAGAACTAGTAGAGATCATGGATCGAGAAGTCAAGTAACTAAAACAAAGTCATATTCCTATAGTCAAAGTAAGATGGAACTCCAAAAGAGGACCAGAATTTACATGGGAACACGAAAATCAAATTCGTGCCAAGTATCCACGTCTGTTTTCAAACATCACTCCGGCATCTAACTAAATCTCAGGACGAGATTTCTTTTAAGGGAGGGAGACTATAACAACCCGTAATTTTCATCAATGTAATTATCCATCTATTAAATTAGATGCACTGTAATATCCATCTATTATATATACCACCTTTTTACAGGGAAATTTTTGCTTTATCTCATTATGCAACGTAACTTACATCTCTAAAGTAAACGAGCTCACGCAACCTACCTATGCCAATTCTATCTATGTTTATATAATGTAAACATCCTAATATGTCAAGTCTATATTCTAATATCATTTTTTTACCAAATACATTATCCATTTAACATACCATTTACAACGTTATATCAAAATAGACTTTATCCGTTAACGTTTATATCAAAACCCTAATTATATGTAATGTATACATATAAAATGAATGTGCAAGCCTTCAAACATGTGTACAAGTGTACAATGCACAACATTTGAAATATAATTTCCCTCCAAGTCAATGTACAACTCATTTAAGCTCAATGTACAAATCCATGAAGCACGAATTCAAACTAACTTATTTTCCCTCCAAATTCATTCTAATTTCTTACCACCACTTTAGCACAAGGTACAATACTTAATGCACAACTTCTAAACCCTAAACCTAAACCTTAAATCATCTTAAAACCCTAATCTAAAACCCTAAACCCTAATCTAAAACCCTAAAACCCTAAATTCATTTTAAACCTAAACCTTGATCCTAAACCTTAATCCTAAACCCTAAACCTTAATCCTAAATTCTAATCTTAATCTTAAACCTTAATCCTAAACCCTAAACCTTAATCCTAAACTCTAATCTTAATCCTAAACCTTAATCCTAAACCTTAAGTTATCCTAAACAATAACCCTAATTCGAATTTAAACCAAAAACCCTAACCCGAGACCAAAACCAACCCGGACAAACAACCCTTTTTCCTTATGTTTTTGACCCATTTACACCTAAGCTAGCACCCTAACACCTCAAGCACCTCTATGACTAACCTACTACCACCCAATCATACAAGCACCTCCATCACCAACCTTGCTCACCAAGCAAACACCCCCCTTCGTCACCCCTTAATAATCGAACCCTCATGCACCCTTACACCTTGCATAGCTACCCTCCTAGCTCTCAATACTCACCCTATCTATCCCTTGGTCCCTACTTCAATATTTCTTGGTCACTACTTCATTAAACTTGGTCCCTAAGTGTTCCTACACTATAAATACACACGCATACATATATATATTCATATCTTAATCATTTAAACTCAAAACACTCTCAAAGTTGTGATCTAACCATGCCATAGAAGAGAAGAAAGGAAGAACTCAGCAAGTTGAGAGCAAGATCAAGAGAAGGGAGCTTGAAGTCCGTTTCTTCTCTTTCTAGGCTACGAAATTCCAAAATAAGCTCATATAACGACCCACATATAAAGCTCAGTAAGCCTTAAAACACTGTTCCACCATATGCTCATAATCTATTTTAAATCTTTCATAAGGTTTGTTAATCCAATTTTAAACTCTTGTTCACAAGCCTTGAAAAAATCTCAAACCAATGCGTTTTTTTTAATTTAAAAACCCCAAAAAATGGACCCTTTTTGATTTTCTAGCTACCGATCCTTTTTTTTTAAAAACTTTTGTTACATTAGAGAACATCTTATTTTAGCTTATTCTAATAAGTCCATAGTACTGCAAAACTTCTTTTGGCTTTCAAAATACAAAATTATGAATTGGGGACTTGATTTGCAAATGTTTTCATGCAAGGGGGGGGTAATATCGTAACTTTCATGAAATGTATAACTAAGGGCTGAAAATGTCAATTTTCCCAAAAGTTATAACTACAAAAGGGCTATTTGGCCAAGTTCTAAAGTAATGGATTAAATTATATAACTTTATATATAGAATGACTAAAAATTTGTAAAGTTTATAAATCAAGGGTATTATTCTTATTTTGTTTTTTTACAAAACTTAAAAATATAAAATAATAATAATTTTATATAAATTATAAAAATTTATATTAATATTTAACAAGACACTGTACAGTTACTAGATGAGATAGTAACACGATTTTAATATTAAAAACCCGATACATTTTTATCCCGCTATTAATTAAAACGATATTCGAACGACAAGATACGCAATTAAGAAAACAATTAACTTTTATATAATTAACAAGGATATTTAATAAATTTAATTAAATCATCGACTGAATACGAACCTAAGCTTTTTGAAAAAACTTAAAAATCTTATCGTACTCACAGTAACTTACACATGTTAAACTACAACTAACATTCTATACCTAAAAGGGAATTTCAAGTGAGAATACCAATTGGATATTTGGTTTGAGACGATTTGTTGGGTTTATAACCGATTTAATAAAAAAAAGTGCCAAAGTGCCTGCCCCCCCGTGCACCTTCAACGTCCAAGAACTAAGTAGTGTTAGACTTTAATCCTCAAACGAAACTACAATGGACTATGGATTATGATTCAGGCCTCAACGGAGGTGCTGACAATATTTTCCATAAATTAATAAATCAAAGTATACGTTAAACTTTATGAAGTTTTGAAACAGAAAAAACCATCAATCACACTAAGTACTTTGACAATATATTACCTATCAGGTTGCGTGAAAACGAGGGGAGGAGGGATGCCGATACCTTACTTTTTTTTTATCAACCCACTCCTCTTGAAAACTTTGGCCATCAAAGTCAGAACAATAGTCCAGAATTTATTCTCCCCCCCTGTTAAAAGGTGCGTTCATTTATTACATTTTCATAAGAAGCCTCCATATAGTCCCTCGCTCTCTTATAGAAAAGCCCCCAAAGCCACCAGCCATCACATTAAAAGCCTCATAACATATAAATAGCCCCGACTAGCCTTTCCATAAGCCCCAATTCATAAGCCTACACTATAATCTTACATATAGCCTCATTAATAAGCCATCGTCACAAAATCAAAGATATAATAAGAAATCTAACACACAACCCCACGCCCCTACCGAACCCCAATCCACATCCGCCCCCACACTCCAAACAACTAAGACCAACCGCACGCCTTATCCACACAATGCACAAGATAAAACATATACCCCCCCCCACCCCCGCCCCCACCCCCCCCCCCCGAACACCCGCGCCGTGAAACAATTGACATGCAATCAAACATAGAATATCAGTCTATAATTTTTTTTAATAGATTTATTTCTTTAAAAATTATAATTATTATTTTCCAACTGATATATCTTAAACTAAGCAATGCTATCCCTATAAAAAACAAACTAAATAATATAGCCTAATGGACCCTAACTTTTGGGATTTTTAATACTCAAACTCCTACCTTCCTCGCTTCATCCCCCGCCTCATACCTACCAAGACCCGTTACTAAGACATTATAACCAGAGTAAAGCGTGCGTGAAAGCTGAGATAGAACTGAACTAATTAGTGGCACTTACAACTTCCGCCCCGTTGGAGTAACCTATAACTTTCTGGGGTAACCCACAACGCACTTACAATTGCCTACACTATCGGGTGTTTGGTGGCAAAGGCACCCATTGGGAATAACTTCTTCTATGTGATTATGTGATTATCCAAAGGTCTCCACTCGGTGTCATGAGTGAGCTTAGGGATGGCAATAATAACTGTAATACAATAATAAAAAGTACATATAGAAATTATTACACTAATGGGTGTAAAACACGTAAACCCACTTATTGAACTACTTGTATTCATACTAAAACTGTTTTAATAATAAAACCTAAGAATTACACTCAAAAAAAAAACTAACCTTTTGGTGTATGACATTTATTAAGCATGTTATATTCACATGTAAACTGAGTCAATCTTATGGCACAGACTTGAAGATGGCAAAAAAACCTGTTACTCATTCAAAACCTTAAATTTTCTTTCTCTAGATTTTGGGATCTCACTTTTTTGTAAAACTCTAACTCTCCAAAAAACTCAGATGAATAAAAAATGAATGATAACTAAAATTTACAAAAAAAAAAACAGTCTCTTTATCTTTTAAATAAAAAAACCCGAGTTCATTTATTTCTTCTTTCCATGATTATGACTGTTGTACAATGAAATATAAATACCCAAAACCCTCCCCGTTGGTGTACCTATACTTTCTGGTAACCAAACGCACTTCATTTGCGTCACTATGCGGGTGTTTGGCAAAGGCACCACTTATGGGTGTATAACAACGTAACCCACTATTGAACTTGTATTCAAACTGTTTAATATAAACCTATGAATTTCACTCAACCTTTGTGTTGACTTTTTAGCATGTTTATCTCAGGTAACTGAGCATCTTATGGCACAGACTTGAAGATGGCTAAACTGTTATCATTCAAACTTTATGTTTCTAGATTTTGGGATCTCTCTTTTTGTAAAACTCTGATGAATAAATGAATGATAACTAAATTTTACAAAAACGTCTCTTTACGAGTCGTTTTCTATGATTATTACTGTTGTACTATGAAATAATACCCCAAATTAGCTTCCGCTGTTATATTTGTCAAAATAAGGGTGTTATACACCGCTAGACGCAAGCATTATTCATTACTATCTAAGAGGTCTTTTTAAAGGGTTGTGGGGTATAGGTGTAAGATAACATAAATTGGAAACGAAAACGGATGGGATACATTTGGGTGGCTTTGGGTGAATTTGGAGTGGAAGGGTTAACTAATTATTTACATGAATACACTTTGGTTTGGTTGCTAAGCCAAGACTCAGACGAAGATATACAAACTCTACACAACTCTACATCAATCTCTTTCTTTTTCTTTTCTATTTTTTTTAATAACATTATACATCACAGCATGGGGTTTATAACACGTACCCCTACAGTTGAGCTTTTACATGCTCGATATTTATAATCTAACTAATGACCCGATTAGAGGTGGATCAAAATAACATGGAGATCATCTAACAAACATATGGGGGTATTGACTTAACTTTTCTTCCCCATTCTTCTGCGAAATAAATACTACCATGAATCCCAATCGTCCCAAAACAGTATTTACAAGGATAAGGACTTAGCAACCGTGTACACAAATAATTAACTTGGGTTAAAACAATAATGTACTAAAAACGAGTACATACAAGGTAGGCTAAGACGATTTGGGTGTAACGATTGGTTTAAGGGTGAACATTGTTCTTCATTAATAGTCTGGCTTAACCAGAAAATTACGAGAACCGTGAAAAATGATAGGCTCAGAGGGTTGTACTAGGGGTATCCTGCACTAAAGGTGAGTGCATGGCAAGGGTGTGGGATAGTTATATGATCGGTGTGACCATCATAACAATTACAAGTTTAAAACATGGGTTAATCCTAATGCCTCTTATCAAGCAAATCCTAACACTTACTATGCGGTCTCGGGATGCATCACAAAAATAAGTTCTAGAATTTAATATACTACCAGTGCACTCTCATAATCCTAAAGTAACCAATACCAATGTTCCAGAAAAGGCGACAAAACCACGCATACACATCCGTAACGACAGAATAGACACACATGATTGCTTACTCCTTAACTCGAACAAGCTAAAGGTATAACATCTAAGGGCGAACCTCACATTTTGGGGGGTGGAATTTGAGGGTTTTTGTGCTAGTAATATAAATTCCTATCCATGAGACGCTCTTAATACTTGGTTTTCGTTGGTATGTGTCATAAAAAAATTTTAATTTGGGTCAAAATTACCTCTTATGATATGTTTTGATATATTACCCATCATTTTAAGTACAAAGCAAATGGCAAATGAAAGAATAGTTTCTAAGGCTTATTTTCCCCCCTACAGTTAAGTTGAACATTGTCCCCAATGTTCTATAAAAGTACCCGTAAAAACAAATAAAGGGAAACGAAAACAAGGAAAAGAAACTAGTACTCCCCTGGTTTGCTAAATAATGGAGAAGAAACATGCGATAACTAGTTAAATCATCATCCAAGAATCATCCAATGAAATTTCCTAAGAATTTCCAAGCTTCTTCTCATCAAATATAACCTGTAATCAAAGACAAAGACAACTATACCAAGCATAAAATGTGCGATATACAAATATACTATATGAATTTAGGGTTTGACTCGATAAAGCAGTAAAGATAGGATGAGAGAATTGTCAAACTTATTGGTTTTGTAGGTTTATAACAGAAGATTACATTTTTTTAAATGTTATGCAAGTTTTATTTTCAAAAATAATTAAAAACTTTAAGTTTTCTGGACCTGGGCGTTTGACGCCGTCAGGAGAATCCTGACCCGTCACAGGTGTCGTGGTGATCGCGTCGCGTGTAAATCGTGACGCCGTTTCCACGTCCTGTGAAAACGAAATTTTTGTTTTTGATGAAAAATTTCCTACACTTGATTCCATAAGTTAATTCCTATACAAATAGCTGCATAGATGATGATAAATTTAAACCCTTTGTATATAATAAATATATAAGTATAATAAGAGTTAAAAATATCAATGATAAGAATTCCAAAAGATTTTAAAAGAAATTACTTTTGACCAAAGCAAAATCTAAAATCTCCTGGGTCGTTTCCTGTCGAGGCGTGAATTGAGAATCGGTCGAGTTCGTGATCGCGTTTTTGAATGATTTGAAAGTTTTTAGGTTTAGAGTTCTAATTCTACTAATAATAAGCAAAGACAAGTAAGAGAGACCTAAAAACGAAAGAAAATAAAGCTTAAAACCTAAAAACGATAACGGGATCAAAACCCGTTCTTTGAAAAACCAAATTTTACAAATTTAACCAATTTTATTTTCTTAAGTGCTAAATGATAAAAGAAAATTAAAAAAAAAGAATTATATTTTTTTTATTTTTTAATAATTTTTTATGAATTAAAAACAGTTTTAATAAGAAAAATTGATTAAAAATACTAAACAATCTTGGAAAAATCTAAAAAATTTATGAAAAGTAGCTTGAACAGTGCTGGATCTAAGAAAAATAAAAGGGCTTAAAGTGCTTATTGAAATAAGCAGAAATAAGCTAAAGGCAAAAAGGCCAAAATGAGTATAAAGAATAAATTTTGAGAAGTAAGGCCAGATGGCCCTACTGGTGTTGATGGTTAGTGTGTCTGTGGTAAAGGGGAGGTCACAGGGTCGAACCCTGTGGCTTCCCTTTTTTGAAAAACCTTTTTTTTTAATTTTCTTTTTGCAAACTTGTAAAACACACAAAACTAACAAAGTTTAAAAAAAAGACTTTTTATAAATTTTGAAAATAAGCCAGAAATAAGCAAAACAAAATGTGACAGTTTTTACTTTTTAACTAAGTGACTTGAAACTTAAAATGATGGGCCCTTTTTTACACACAATAAGCAAATGAAAAGGCAAACTAAGCTAAAACAGATAAGCAACTACTCCTAATAAGCACTTCTAAGCACAATAAGCAAGTTAAAATAAGCAGAAAAGCAAAAAAAATCAAATAAGCAAAATGGGCAAACACAGTCAATCAAAACAGCCACAAGGGCACTTTTGGGCTTAATTTTAAGCCCTTAAGTGGATCCTTATGGCTTAATGAGTTATACCACTGAAATCCTTGTCCAATAAGCTATTAGAATCAGCAAAGTAAAATGAGTTTGAAATTCATTTAAGCCATGAAAAAGTTTGATGAAAAAGCTGGTTTTCAAATTTTATGCAAGACTTAACCGTTTTTTTACTTTGAGAATGTATAAGCTAATCAAACAGACCCTTATGAACTTGGGACCTCGAAATAGATTGAATTTGGACATCAAAGAACTTATATCAACAATCAAAAAGTAGTTTGAATTTAAGAATAAGCCAAAAAGACAAATTGAAAAAGCAGTTTTTTTAAAGAAAAGACTCTTAACCAAATTTTGAAAGTTTTTGACTAAAACAAAAGTAAACTGAAAGGCAACTATCCTATTGCATTATGACACTAAAAAGAACACTAAAACAACTCTTAAAACCTGGTTTTGAAAGCTAAATTAAATAAGCAATATCAAAATTGTTTTGTCACCTTAGTTTTAAACATCAATTAGAGAAAACTTAAAAACAAGCTTAAAGACTTTAAAATTCTTGAAGACAGATTAAAAATAACTTAAAAAGCTTGTACAAGTTGCCTTAGTGACCCAAATGGTTTAAAAACCTGTTTTGACCCACTTTAACACCTTATGTCAAACACCCCTTTAAGTGTCAAAAACTTATTTTAAAGCTGATTAACAAAGTTTTAAACAAAGATTTGTGAAAACAGATAAATGTATGAGCAAATTAAGCATAAATGAGCAATTCTAAACAAGAGATAAGCACTAAAATAAGTAAAATAAGAATTAAGCAAATTTAGCTAAATTGGATAGTTTTAAAGCAAAACTTAACTAAAAGACATATAAGCAATAAAAAAGCATACACAAGCATAAAACAACATAAATAAGCAAGAATAAGCATAAATAAGCAGTAATAAGCACTTGAACAGTAAATAAGCAAAAATTGAAATATAGAAACTTACAAAACCCTTGCTCAAAACAGGGTAAATAAAGAAATCTACAAGCCCTAGCTTGTCAAAGACAAGCTAGTATGGTCTATAAGCTATTCCCTTGCTAGCTTATCTTCCAAATTGCTGAGGTAATTTAGGGGTGACTGTTTTTTGTGATTTTTTGGTTTTTTTAAGACAGAATTATAAACAAACTTTTATATAAGCTTTTGATGAAACAGAAGCTTATGTAAGAGCTTAACAATAGTATTTGAATGACAATTTAAGTAAATGACAATAATTAAAGAAAACTTGAATATTCATTAACTTGAAAAAAGGATTACAATGTAATAATTTAAATGACAGGTAATTTAAAAGGCAAGTAAACTAAATTGGTCTAAATTTAGTATACACAAGATTTGACTAAACAAAATTTGACAAAAGAAAATGAACTACAATGGCCTATATTTATACTAAAATCTCTAAGTCTTCAAGTCTTCACTTTGTGCTTCTTTAGTGAGAGGGCTTACAGCTAGTGTGTTTCTTGTGTGAGTAGAAATCAAAAACTCATCCTGGCCATCAATCTTGAGTGTTCACCAAGGGGGTGATCTTGACCCTTCAATTCTTGTCATCTATCATAAACGAATGAGGGTGGAGAGGATTGCCAGGGTGGCATTTGTTGGTTTATGGTGTGGGGTTAAGATGGAGGGTGATGTTTTTGTTGTTTTGTTGCAGGGTGCAGAGTTCAAGTGAAAGTGATGGGTGAACAGGGTCAATGGGGTTTTGGCGGGAAGGGTTTGATATATTGTTCGTTTGTTTTGGTGCAGGGTGAAAGTTGTGGGAAATTTGACAGTTTTGGCCCCTTATTTTGTATAGGTGTATGGCATGAAGAGTCCTTTATGGTGTAGTAAGTTTGGGGATTGCCAGTTTCAGCCCCTAATTTTGTTATATGTGTTTACATGGAAAGTCCTTGTGGTGAAATAAAAGACTAACAGCCGTTTGGATGGCTGTTAAGTCTTAACAGTTTTAAGGGTTTTGGGCTTATTTGCATTTTGGGCCTTAAATGGTTTTTTTGGCTATTATAAGACTTAAGGCTCATAAGTCTTGGTATAAATGACTTAACGGGCTGACCCGGCCCATTAGATGGGTGCGGGTGGACCCATTAAGTATTTCTTTGTTTATAGCTTCGGTTTTGACCTTGACTTTTAAGGGTTGACTTTGACTTTGACACGCTCTTCCATTCCGTGCTTGTCCTTTTGTCGTATATCCGTTTCATGCACAATATAAGTAAAAACATACAAATACAATGTATTTTTGGTACGTTTTTGGTCATTTAAGTTCGTTTTTAAAGGTCAAAAGTATGTGTATTTAGGCACATACCAAAATCCCCTATACTAAACTATTGTCGTGTCCTCACGCAATGCTATAAGTAAACACTTAGGAAAACTAAGACCCTCAATCCCCCTCGACTAATTACCTCGAAAAGTAGCTAAGTGTTCATCAAGGGGAATGAAAGAATCAATAGCTTTGAAAAGCCCCGTTTTGACCATTTTTTATATATTTACACTAACGACCATACATATTTTTGTATTTTTCTTTTTTCTCATTTTTTTGTACTTTTCTTTTTAAGCAACTAACTAACATGTTTGACTTTCGTTATTTTCATAACTTTTAGGGTCATAGAACAAGACACATTTCAATCCTAAAATGCCCCAAAAGATAAATTCATCGTCCTCGACTTTTCACTTGTCCCAAACTAAGCGTAAAAATGAAATCACCGTTAAATACAAGTTAAGATGCTAACACTACTCATATTTATAACTTGTGAACTTTTCGCTCCCGACAATTATTATATCTTAGGTGAATGTGCGTATTTTGAATTTCAACCATGGATTAACGTTTTGCAAAATTTCTATGCTTCACGTTCCACCCGAGAATAATGAGTTTGAAGGCGATATCATCCCATGTAGCGACTTTCGTCTCGGCACATCCCAACCTTGCGGCTAAGTGACCAGGCTTTTGACACCCCTCAGAGACTAGTATCTGGACTCACGGACCTTAAGACTCTTAGGTTTCCCGTATATACATAGCTTATTTAGAAAAACTTAAAATGAAATAGTCTTAGTTCAAAAGCATATTTAAATTTAAGAAAAAGAGATTTTCCCTATATTTATTAAATCACATTATTTCACGCTTAACATTAACATAACTTATGATACAATTGAAATCCTCGACCTTTTAGAAGGCTGCAACATCGGTTGTGAGCCGGCAAGATGCAGCAAACTTTTATCAGTCTCGGATAATTACTATGTGCCTTATTTAGAAGACTGCAACATCGGTTGTGAGCCGGCAAGATGCAGTAAACTTTTAACAGCCCACAGTTTATTATTATTATTACCACATTTTTCATCATTTTTTAACACTTTATATTTCACGATATATAAAGAAGACTTCTTTTTGGAAAATTTAAGTATAAATTTGAACTAAGACTAAAAAATATTATTGACTACATCTCAAAAATTGTTGATTTAAGTTTAATTTTCAAAAATATCATGTATTATTAGTCCGGTTAGGAGCTTATGGGAGAAAAAGTCACAAATTACACACATGAGCTCTTAAGATTTCCAAATAATCCTTGTTTAGCATCCAACTCATACTTAACTCTATCATTTTTAGTTCTTCGCAAAGATCCGCGAACGCTTAGTCTAAAAGTTAAGGAACAAGCTAGAGCTCAACACGCTCGATCGAGTCAAAAATTATTCTTATTCTACCCAGCAGGAAAGTCAAAATTTTGACAAACCACTTATTTTATTTTTGAAAATTTTTAAATTTTTTTCTTTTTTTTTGAAATTTTGATGGTAAAAACAGGATTACGTGAAAACAACGGCTGTAGGCATAATCAAATCGATAGACCCCCCCCATACTAGAACTGAACATTGTCCTCAATGTTTTAAGAATGGTCTCTACGTAAATCATAAGCCGTTTATTAAGTATGCTTAAAGATAAACGTTAGTCGATAAGATTTGGATATTGGATTCCCAAAATGAAGCTAAGGATTTGAAGCTCTAGTGAACGAAGGACAAAAACCGTGAGCACGAGAGGCTTCAAAAATCCGGGCAATCCTGGACATACACAACAAAAAACAAAGCACTGAAAATGTAAGATCCCGTAACACTTCACTTCATAGAATCAAACACGAAATTAGAAATAGAAATAAGAAAGAGAGATGAGTTGTTTAGAGAGAGAAACTAGAGAGAGAGAGATGAGAGAAAAGAGAAATGGAATTGTTTAGAAAATGAACAACTTAGCTTTTTCTAAATAAGAAAAAGCTTATATACCCCGTCACGTTAAAGGTACGCGCGGGATATTTAACTAGGACCCGGGCTCGGGTTTTGCTTGGGATTAAACCCGAAACATATACAATATTAGATTCACTATCGAGCCCGATTCCCGATAATATCCTATTACAACATTAACTAATTAAAGACCGAAGCTCCATCGTAGAGTGACCGAACTTCCTTGTTCGACTCAATAAATTGAGGCTAACAATCTCCCCCGAAGTGAGGTCTTGAACACGAGAACGAGCTTCCTTTATTGACTCAATAAAATTGAGGCTAACAATCTCCCCCGAAGTGAGTTCATTGATGACACCCTTCATGAGATCAGTGAGATTGCTTTTTGTCGTTTTAAGCATCGAGTATTCTTGTCTTTGTCTTCGTTGTTTGTTGTAAGCTTGTTCCTTCATGCTTTGTGATCTTGACTTTGAGCCTTTGTCATTGTCTTTATCGTCTATGCCATCTTGCGATCTTATGTCTTTGACCAACATGCTCATACTTTTTCATTATCTTGAAAGCTTCAAATCAGAGTTTGCGGAAGTCTTTGTCTTTAAATCTTGAGCTTTCTAATAGATGTCTCCTTCGTAAATTGAGCATTGAAATGGGAATTGAGGTTGTCGTTACCACCCGGTTTGAACCTGCAGGTTTACGTTAGTGGATAAACGAGAAAATTGATTTGAAAATCAATCGACGTGTCACTCGTTAAAGAGTTTTTGTAACACATCGAGAGTGTCATGTTTTTATCAAAATTCATCAACCGTCAATTCATTTACTGGACCAAATCGATATCCAGTTGTCACAAGTTTGATTCATATAGAATCTCGCAAGTTACCTCTCAAGAGCTTGTTTGATGCTGGCTCAAGCAGGATTTCCATCTTCATTGTGAATACATTAGTATCACTCGGATGTTCTGGCAAATATCCCAATGATATTGCGTAGGACTCTTGTTAACAGCTTGTGAACCTGATGATGTTCAACAAGTGTTTGAAATGGAATGTGTCCTAACGAGATTTTTATTGATCTCTTGGCTCTCGACTCGATTAGTGCATTTTGGTTTTAGTACTCGAAGGCTGGAGCATATTGCCACCTATTCAATATCAACAATCTCAAAGTGAGATGTCAATAGATAACTTGTGTATCTCCGTGACAAATGAGACAAGTTTCTGTTGAGAGAAACCCGAATGGCTGAGAAGGGTTGTGCATTGCATCACTGGGTCCATGATGTCATTTTTCAAATTCAGCAATCAACTTGTGATTCTGACTAGCATATGTATTAGACCAACCGATTTCTTCCATTTAAGCTTGTGTGGAGGGCTTCTTCTTTAGACCCTTTATCCATACATTTCTTGTCATTCTTCAACGCCGTCAATGCTTACCAAGGACGTCCATTAACTACACCTTGTTGTATTGTTTTTTTCCAGTGTTAGCTCAATCTTTTCGGCATTATTCCCATTTCATTCCATCTCCAATCATACCTAAGGACTGCTATTTTCTAAACTTGGACTATCCTTGGGTAGATCCTCCGGTTCTGGGTGATCTATAGAATTGATTCCTAACATACCCACCTTAGACTTTCAGAATCGTCGTGAAATTAAGATGTTGTTGGGTATTATATCGAACCATAAAACCTTTTCTTCAGCACTTTGAGTCGAATAGATCATATTTTAATTACATTTTCTCCCCTTATTTTAAATAATAAACACTTAGTTTTATGAAATACCTTGTGATTAAAATATGGTCTTGAAAAATCTTGTGGGAGAAAATATGGTCACAGATGGTGTTTGGAACATTTTGATAATTTTTTGAATACATTAGAATGGTCGTTGATGATTTTATCCAAGAACATTAAAAACTTTGTTTTTCGAAAACTCCCCCTCAAAAAAGGACCCAATTGGGAAATTATGTCTTTTGAAAACATTGTGAGAGATGGAGTGTTGAACACACAAATATAGGAAAGATATGAATTGTCATCGAGAATTCTTGAAAAATTATGTTCAACTTTTTGAAAAACCAGATGTTAGAGGACTTCTCTTCTAACGGTAAGGGTAAGCGCACTGAAACGTACACTATCCTTTTTCTTGAGCTAAAAACATTGAATTTATTTTAAGAACAGCTCAAGACCGAGAAACGTTAATTTTCTCGTTGGGAGGATAAGTTATAAACCTTCCTTTATTTGAAGTCCGGGTTATGTACTGACATTTGCACATAAGCCATTTAGAAAATTAGAAATGACATGTTTTGAAACTATTTGCAACTCTCGCTCGAACTTCATTTACACACCCGTTCAATTGTTAATCGACATTTCTAAGCACGTAAATGTTATCGATTCCAAGAGACATGTCGAGAAGAATCTTTTTGGAAATTTTCTGATTTTGTATTTTCTTTTTGAAGTTTTATATTTTTGTATTTTGCTTTTCTCAAAAATATGTACATGGTGATGTTTGATGATGATATCAAGCAGACTCATTTGTCAGAACCTCCAGTTCAGCTGGAGTCAAACATCTCATACCAATCCTTCTGACAAGATACTTAAACCGATCCTCAGGAAGGGCTTTCGTAAACATGTCAGCTAATTGGTATTCAGTTCTGACAAAATATAATTCAATTATACCATTTCAATCAACCTGTTCCTTTATGAAGTGATACCGAGATGGATGTGCCTTTTGTCCGTGAATGATGTAACGGGGTGCATGAATTGCTATGGCTGACTGAGAGTGCGCAATACAATGGTAATTTTTGTTGTAGTTGAAAGCCATAATCTTGTAGATGTAGCTCATGCACCACATAACTTGAGCACGAACTTGCAGATAACGCCACGTAACTCTGCCTCTGCTGAAGAGACAGTTTGCAGTGCATTTTTGTTTCTTTGACATCCAACTTACAAGCTTATCACCAAGGGAACTGAATCCCTCCTAATGCTTTTCCGAGTACAAGGCATCCGGCATGATCAGCGTCTGAAAATCTGTTTTGTTCAAAAAGCCAGAATCCCTTTGGATACCAGAGTATACCCATGTTAATGTACCCTTTAGAGTATTTAAAGATATCTTTTAAACCTCTTGAAGTGCTTTTGTGTTGGTCTGTAGCTTGATTATAATCAGTTTGGTCCTACGGGATTTTCTCCCCTTCAAATCTACATTCTAGTTTGGGTTTTAGTAGCCAATGGTATCCAATGAGTGACAGTTTGATCCATATAATGCATTTTCAGAATCTCTAAGCGTATTGGCCTGATTGATAAAAATACCTTTTGGGACTGAGTGATCTGTAGTCCTAAAAAGAACTTCATCTCCCCCATTAAGGACATTTAAAATCTACTGTGCATTAACTTTTCAAATCCTTTTGAAAATTTTAGGGTTTGTAACCTAAAAAATTATGTCATGACAACGTAAATCTGCACAAGTAGAATATCACTCCCCGTATTTTATCTTTAAATAAAGTTTTGGGAGTCAAATTGTACCTTTAGTAAAGCCTTTGGACATCAGGAAGTTTGATAGTTCACCATACTAGGCTCTTGGAGCTTGCTTTAATCCATACAAAGATTTCCTTAGAAGGTAGACTTTTTCTGGATGATCTGGATCAACGAACCCTTTCGGCTAAGCAACGTAAACCTCCTCCTTCAGTGGACCATTAAGAAATGCCGTTTTCACGTCCCATAAACTGATACGATTAGAGGAAACGACTTGTGTGCTGCGATGGCAAACGAAATCCGAACAGCTTCCACGAGCAACTGTGTAAATGATTCTTACGCAATCAATACTCCTCTTCCTGAGCATAACCTTTAGCTACAAGTTGTGCTTTGTTGCGAATTACAGTCTGATCTTCATCCTTTTTGTTCTTCCATAACCACTTTAGCTTAATAACCATCTTGCCAAATGGTTTGTCGACGAGTTCCCAGAATTTTAGTCTGTCGAACTGATGAAGTTCATCCTGCATTGCTTCGATCCATGCAGAATCAGCCATTGCCTCTTTAATGTTCTTCGGTTCAACAATACTCACTGTGAGCATGAACATACACATTTCAGGATCTGTGGCAAGTTGTCGTCTTGTTTGAACTGGCATGGTTGGATTTCCACGAACCTGTTCTAATGGATGATCTCTGGTCCATCGATAATCATGACTTTGTGGTTGAAATGAATGCACATCGGTATTATCAATGTTGCGTGAGGAAGACTCACCAATTTCTTGTACCCGTGTACAAAAAGGATTGATAAATTCATCTTCTTGAAATGATGCATTCGGTGCTTGATCATTGTTGTTGTCCTCAGCATGACCGTGTGCTGGATTGTAATATTCTTCAAGTAAAGGACTGAAGAGAAATTCCAACCCTTGTTGTGACGAATCTGTCTTTTCTGCCATAGGAAAAACATTTTGTCTTGGGGGCACGGGGTCAGAGTTGTCATAATCTGAAGCATTTTATCCTTGAGGAACGAGGCCTGAAGAGACATTTTCAACAGACATCTTTTGTCGTTGTGGTGCGAGGTCTGAACTGTTGTGATCAGACATCATTTCTTTGATTTCATCAAACTTGATATGAATAGACTCAACTATTAAGCTTGTTCTCTTGTTGTAAACACGATATCCCTTCGACTGAGTAGAATATCCCACCATGACACATGGATCCCCTTTTTCTTTCATCTTATCTAGATTTTCCCCATCTCTAGTTATGTAACAAATGCAACCAAAGATGTGAAGATGTTTTATTGAAGGTTTCCTGTCATTAATGATGTGATAAACCATCTTTTCATGAGTTGATATGATGATTGATTGGTTCTAAGTATAGCATAAAGCGGTTCAACGCTTCAGCCCAAAATGATAATGGAAGCTTAGAAGCTGAAAGCATCGTTCGAGCAGCCTCAACAAGAGTACGGTTCCGTCTTTCGACAACGCCATTCTGTTCAGGTGTTCGAGGAGTGGAAGTTTGATGTTCAATGCCTTCTTCTTTGAAATAAGCATGATAGTGTCTGTTCAAGAATTCCGTGCCTCTGACAGTACGGACAGTAATAACTTTGAGCTTGAAGATTAGCGTTGAAATAACACGTGGAGAAAGTCTTTGAGAACTTCTAGAGTTACATCCTTTATCGTAAGAAAAATGAGTCCAAGTCTATCTTGAATAGTCATCCAACAATCACCAGAATATACTATCTCCCCATTTATGCTTGCAACGCGCATTGTACCCACAATGACAAGTCCATGTGAAGCAAATTTATCCTTCCTTTAGAACTAGGAATTTGCTTTTGTCTAGAATGAACTTCATTTTTTGCTTTACTGTCATTTCAACAAGACAAAAGAACAAAGTTGATCCTTGTCATATTTTCAACTTAGGTAAGGCCATTCACACTTCTTTCGTGAGAGTAAGGTGATGTAATCGATGTTAAGATTAGAAAGCCTTCGAAGCCATACCCATGCTTGAGTTGGTGAAGCTTAGGCCATGAAACAGATAGAGTTGAAGAAGTTGTTTTCTTGAAGAGATATTTGTGTAAATCCAGATCCACGACTACCAGTTAGTAAATCGTTTCCCTGAAGATCTCTCACAAAACAAGTAGATTTCCTGAAAGCAACCTCCAAATTAGCATCACAGAATTGACCCACCGAGAAAAGATTGTGATTGAGGCCTTCGACGTAATAAACCCGTTTGATCGTGACATTCCCTTGAATCAAATCTCCATAACCAAGAATTGGAGCAAACTGATCATTTCCAAAATGAATAGTTTTTTTTTAATATTAAAATAAAAATAGAAGTGTAAAATATTTTTGTATTTTTATTTTTATATAATAGAAGAAAATATTCACAAACGGAAAATGATAACTTCACGAGGAAGGGTCTTCAAAAACTAATCTTCAAACGAAACACGAAAATTGTCTCACGACCTCCCCGGCAACGGCGCCAAAATTTGATTAGTTTAAATTCAACCCTTAATATATAATATAAATATATATAATATGATAAGAGTCAAAAATATCAATGATAAGAATTCCAAAAGATTCAAAGAAATTACTTTTTACCAAAGTAAAATCAAAAATCTCCCGGGTCGTTTCCCAAGGAGGCGTGAACGAAAAATCGAGAATACGTTCGTGATCGCGCGTTTGAATGGGTCAATGATTTTTGGAGTTGTTTTTACTAATTTCTACAATTAAAATGCAAAAACGAGTAAAGAAATCCTAAAAACAAAAGCAAATAATGATTTAAACCTAAAAACGAGAACGGGATCCTAAACCCGTTCTTTAAAAAAACAAATTGTGAAACTTTAACCCTACAAAAGCAAATTTAATTTTTCTAAGTGCTAAATGATAAAAGAAAAATTTTAAAAAAGGAATTATATTTTTTTGATTTTTTAATAGTTTTTTATGAATTAAAAACAGTTTTAAAAAGAAAAATTAATTAAAATAGTAAATTAAATTGGAAAAATCTAAAAAATTTACAAAAAGTACTTAAGAGAGTGCTGGTTCTATGAAAAATAAAAGTGAGTTACCTGCTTATTTGAATAAGCTAGTATTAAGCCAAAAGTGCTTATGAGCTTATTGGGCCCAAAATGAGTATAAAAATTAAATGGTGAGTAGGGCTAACAGATAGCCCTACTGGTGTCGCTGGTTAAGTGTGTGAGAGTTAAGGACGTGTGTATGTTAAAGGAGAGGTCATGGGTTCGACCCCCATGCCTCACCTTTTTTTGAAAACATTTTTTTTTCTATTTTTTCTTTTTCAACTTATAAAATATGCAAAAATAACAAAGTTAAAAAATGACTTTTTATAACTCTTAAAAATAAGCTGGAAAGGAATAAGCCAAAAGGTGTGAACAGATAGGGTGACAAGAATGCCTTAAAAAGCTAACTCTTAAAAGAAGCTAAACTGTGTGCCTTTTTTAGGACAAATAAGCAAATGGGAAACAAAAATAAGCAAAAACAGATGCTATGCTACACCTAATAAGCAGATTTAAACAAAAATAAGCACAGAAAGTAAGCAAAAAAGCTAAAAACAAGCAATAAGCAAAATGGCAAAAACAGGCAATCAAAACAGCCACAAGGGCACTTTTGGGCTTATTTTTAAGCCCTTAAGTGGATCCTTATGGCTTAATGAGTTATACCCCTAAAAAGCTTGTACAATAAGCTTTCTAAAACATCAATCAAAACACAGTTTGAAATTCATATAAGCCCTGAAAAAGTTTGATGAAAAAGCTGGTTTTCAAAATTTAAGCAAGACTTAACCCTTTTTTCTTTGAAAATTACAATTTTTGAGCTTAAAATAAGCTAAGCAAAAAGAACCTTATGAACATGGGACCTCAAAACAGATCAAATTTGGACATCAAAGAACTTATATCAACAATCAAAAATTATTTTGAAACTCAGAATAAGCCTAAAAAGGCTAATTGAAAAAGCTGTTTTTTAAGAAAAGACACTTAACAAATTTTTGACAGTTCCTGACTAAAACAAAAGTAAACTAAAAGGCAACTAACCTACTGCATTAAGACACTAAAAAGGACACTAAAACAATTCTTAAAACCTGGTTTTGAAAGCCTTAATCTAATAAGCACTTATGAAACTCATTTGTTTACCACAGTTTTAAAGACTAATTAGGAAAAACCTTAAAACAAACTTTAAGACCTTAAAACTTGGAAAAACAAATTAACAACAACTTAAGAAGGCTGGTATAAGTTGGCCAAGTGACCCAAAAGGTTTTTTTTAAACCATTAGACCCCGTTATGACACCTTATGGCCAAATCACCCTTTTTTAAGGTTTTTTAAAATCAATTTTTAAACTGAATTTTGATAATTTAAGCAAAAAGTTTTGAACACAGATGATAACAAAGCTAAGTTAAGCAAAAATAAGCAGTATCCAATCCACAAATAAGCATTTAAATAAGCAAACAAATATTAAGCAGATTACAAGCAATAAAGACAGTTTTAAGGTAAAACTTAAACTAATGACATAAAAGCAATAAACCAAGACAAATAAGCATAAAAGAACATAGATAAGCAATAAAAAGCAGGAAATAAGCAGTAATAAGCACTTGAACAGTAAATAAGCAAGAAATTGAAAAAAATATAAAACTTACAAAGCCTGCCTCAAAGACCAGGGCAAATAAAGTAATCTAACAAGCTCAATCATATCAAAGACAAGATAGAAATGTCCTAAAATCTCTTCCAAGGCTAGCTTATAATCCTAATAGCTGGTATTTGAGGGGTGAGTCTTTTTGTTGAATTTTTATTTTTAAGAAACATGAATTGAAAGCAAGTGTTTATATAAGCTTTCAATGGTTCAAAAGCTTATTCAAGAGCTTAAAAAACAGTATTTAAAAGAAAAGTAATGTAAATGATAATGATTAAAGAAAAACACTTAAAATTTCATTAACTAAAAAAGGGTACAAGCTTTTGAAATTAAAATGACAGTAATTAAAATGACAAAAAAATTAAAAATTGAATATACACACATAGAAAGGACAAACTTTGTTAATAAAGACTGGACTTTAGACAAAAGTCGACAAAGAACATAAGCTAACACTAGCCTATATTTTATATTAAGAATTCATCTAAAGTTCTTCAATTTCTTGTTTACTAAAAATACTAAGAGGGTTTGCAACTGTGTTTGTTGTGTGAGAGAGATCAAAAGCTCAATCTAAGCCATTGAATTTTCTTTGTCCCCAAGGTCTCAAATCCTGGCCCTTCATTATTTGCAGCCAATGGTGTTGTCTAGGATTGCCAAGGTGGCAATTGGACTATTATGGGGTGGGGTTGTAGTGGGAGAGTGATGTTTTATTTGTAGGAACAGTATCGAGTTAGGAGATTGATAGTGAATATGACAATGGTGTTTTGGCAGGAAAAGGATTTGGGTATTTTACTGGGTAAAAGTTTGTGGGGTTTTGACAGGTTCAGTCCCCCATTTTGTATGTTGTTATTGCAACCATCGTCCGTGTGGTGTAATAAGTTTAAAGGGGTTGGCAAGAAAGGCTCCTCAAGTTGTATAGTTTTATTGCAGTCACAGTCCTTGGGGACTAACGACAGTTAACAGTTAAGGGTTTAGGGCTAATGGCAGTTAAAATGGATTGGGCCTAGGTTTTAAAAATGTTGGGCACTTTTAATAGATTAAGCGGATTTTGGGCCAAATTCCTTGTATTGGTCCCATAATAAAAAGCATAATAATTGGGCTGCCCGGCCCATTCGAATGGGTAAGGGAGGGCCCATTAAGTGTATTTATTTTGGTTACGTCTGTCGTAATTGGTGACTGTTTGCCTTTGTCGGAGGATGGACTCTTTTGACTTTGACTTTTTGGACTTTGACTTTAATTTTGACTTTCCCACAAATTCACTCTTTTCTATTCCGGCTCGTTATGTCCGTATTGGCTTATTTTTCGATCCATTTGACGGATGATTTTATTATTCCGTTTCCTCGCACAATATTAAGTGAAAACCTACAAATACAATGATTATTTTGATTAACGCTTTTGGACATTTTAAGGCCGTTTATAAACAAAGGTCTAGTGTATTAAAACACATACCAAAATCCCCCATACTAAACTATTTGTTTTTCAATCACACGCAAATGCTACATGTAACCAACAACATCAACTACTACACCAAAAAAGCCTTCTCCACTACAACCAGCTTTACAACCACACTATAAACACAAATATGACAACCGGAAAAAGCCACATTACGAACAGAAATGTACTACCAGAACCACGTAAAAAACACAAATTCAAACACTTCACCAACACCAACTGCGACGACTAAACACTACAAATTGACTGCCAAACCCAGCTAACCTAACCCCCAAAACCTTCGTTGCCAACCGCCCCCAAACCACCCCCCCCTCCCAACATTACAAAACAAAAAAACAAAAAATCAAAAAAAAAAGTATAAAAAATAAAAAAAAAATAAAAAAAAAATACAAAACAAAACAAAAAAAAAAACGACAAGATAAAAGTCACACTCACCTGCACCGAAACCCGGAGCCCCCAAAAACCACCCCACACACCCACTCCAAACCTGCCAGACACTCATATAACCCTTACACCTAACCGCCTACACACCGCAACAGAAGAAAAGAAAAAAAATAAAAAAAATAAACAAAAAAAAAAAAATAAAATAAAAAAAAAAAAAAAAAAGAAAAAAACACTTAAGAAAACTAAGAATATTCCGATCCCCCTCGACTAATCCCCTCGAAAAGTAGCTAAGTGTCGTCAAGGGAAATGAAAAGAATCAATTTGCTTTAAAAAGTCCCCGTATTTGACTCACATAATAAGATATATACACTATCCTCACACATATGTTTTGTTCATTTCATTTCCTTATTTTTTGTACTTTTCGTTTTAAAAAAGAAACTAACTAACGTGGTTGGACTTTTCGTTATATTCATAACTTATAATGGATCATAGAACAAGAACATATCAGATCCTAAAATCCCAAAAAGGATAAATTCATCATTCCCTACCCGACTTTTCAACTTTAGTTTCCAAACCAAGCTTAAAAAACAAAATACACCATTAAATATAAGTTATAAAAGCTAACACTACTCATATTTGTAATTGTAACTTTCCACTCCCGACAAATTATTATATATTATTTGAATTGAGCTAATTTCAAATTTCAACCATGTATCACGTTATTGGGCAAAATTCTATGCTTCACGTTCCACCCAAAAGTAATGAGTTTGAAGGCGATATCATCCCATGTAGCGACTTTGACTCGAGGCACATCCCAACCTTGCTTCTAAGTGCCCAGCTTTTTAGACCACCCCACATAGAACTAGTATACGGGACTCATCATTTCACGGACCTTACGGGTATTCAAAAATATCTTAGGATTCCCGTATAGTACAGTAAAAACACAACTTAAAAAAACGAAATAGTCTTAGTTCAAAAACATATTTAAATTTTAAGAAAAAAGATGATTTTCCCAACCCTTATTAATACACGTTTACTATACTTAATACAATTATTCATTCTTAAGGAAATCCTCGACCTTTTAAAAGGCTGCAACATCGGTTGTGAGCCGGCAAGATGCAGCAAACTTTTATCGGTCTCGGATAAATACTTTGTGCCTTATTTAGAAGACTGCAACATCGGTTGTGAGCCGGCAAGATGCAGTAAACTTTTATTAGCCCACAGATTATTATTATTATTACCTTATTTTTTTCATTTTTTTAACATATAATATCACGATATAGAGAAAATTTAAGTATAAATTTAAACTAAAATTATTGATATCGACTATACTTCAAAAATTGTTGATTTAAGTTTAATTTTCAAAAATAGCACGTATTATTAGTCTGGTTAGAAGATTATGGGAGAGAAAAGCCACAAAGTACACTTATGAGCTCTTAAGATTTTCAAATAATCTTTGTTTAGCATCCAACTCATAATCAACTCTATCATTTTTCGTCCTTCGCGAATTTCCGCAAATGCTTAGTCTAAAAGTTAAGGAACTAGCTAGAGCTCAACACGCTCGATCGAGTCAAAATTTATTCTTATTTTACCTAGCGGGAAAGTCAAAATTGTGACAAAACAATTATTTTCTTTTTGAAAATTTTTAAAATTTTTCATTTTTTGGTATTTTGGTGGTAAAAAAGGGATTACGTGAAAACAACGGCTGCAGGCACAATCAAATTGATAGATCCCCCCCCCCCCATACTAGAACTAAACATTGTCCTCAATGTTTTAAGAAGGGTCTCTACGTAAATCCTAAGACGTTTATTAAGTGTGCTAAAAGATAAACGTTAGTCGATAAGATTTGGATATTGGATTCCCAAAATGAAGCTGAGGATTTGAAGCTCGAGTGAACGAAGGACAAAAACCGCGAGCATGAGAGGCTTTAAAATCCGGGCAATCTTGGACATACAACACAAAACACGAAACACGGAAAATGAAAGAGGCGAGCCTCTAAAAAAAACACTTATTCATTACTACTATTATAATTATATTAGGATAAGCATGGGTTGCCACCCACGAAGCGCTTGTTTAAGGTCACTTAGCTTGACCCGATCCCCCCATACTTGAACTGGTCAAGGGGATAGAAATGGAGACACGGAACATCCAAAATACGGATGTCCTCTCTATAAGAGCATGGAAAAATCTCCATCGGGCTTTCAAAAATTTTAATGACTTTGAAAGCTTTAGGGCCCCGATGAGATAATTCCGGGAGAAGAGAAGTATGAACTCCTTTAGAAGTGAGAATCCCGGGGTTGAAAACTTTTTCCTCATTTTTGGATGAAAACGAGAGTAGAGTTTCGGACCCGGGAACTTCTTTGTGGAAAGGAAGTTCATAAAGAGGAGGATTAAAATCCTCAAGAATTAAAGAAGCATTAGATGTCTTCTTTACATTCTTTGCACAGTTGGTGACTCGAATAGTGATTTCAAAAAGGTTCTCATGAATGAGTATACCCGGATTAAATACTTTGTCCTCGTTATCGGTTGAAGGCAAAGCATCAACCTCGGAAAAATCCTCATAGAAAACCGAGTCACACTCGAGTGAAGGAAGAAAATCACTTGATCTAGGGGGATCAAGTTCATCAATCAAGAGTTTAGACTCTTTGATTTTATCTTCCTTGAAGTCAAATGGATCATCATAAACATCATCATTATCGGACTCAAGTTCAACAAGATCATCATCGACATCATCATATAATGGTGGAGATGAATAATCAAGAGTATGTTCATCGGAGAACATCTCGGGAATGGTATCAACAAGATTGTTATTAGGTTTTGCAAGATTAATCTCATCAACCGAATTCTCGAGAATAGAATCCATTTCCTTGGTAGGATCATTGTTAAGCAAATATTCTATTTCTCTAAGATCGGATTCGATATCAAAAGGAAGATCATCATTTCCCGATGGAAATGTAATAAGAGCGAGTTCATCGGCGAACTCCTCGAGTAAAAGGTCGACAGGATCATCATTTCCCGGTGGAAATGAATCACTTGCGAGATAAGCTTCGAATTCTTCCCAAATTAACTCACTTTCTTCGAAGGAAGTAATTGTGGGGGAAGAAGAAGACTTGGTCATGGGTTCCGAAATCGGAGTAGGATTATCACTCAATGGATTGATAACTTCCGGTGAAGTTAAATCGGTATGAGAAGAAAAAGTGGGATTGCCACTTTTATGATTTGTTATCTTTTCATTTGTAAACAAGTCCTCAAGATAATCTTTATGAGAGACATTGTAGATGTCAATCATGTTGATTGATTCTTTTTTAGGCTTGTTAGAATAGCTTGAAGTATCATGTCTCATGTTCAAGATTAATCTTTCATCACCGTCACGGAGAATCATTTCTTCTCCGTGAACGTCAATCAAAGCACGAGCGGTCCGTAAGAAAGGTCTTCCCAAGATGAGGGGGACACGAGGATCGCTTTCATAATCAACGATGACAAAATCAGCTGGGAACATGAATCTTCCAACCGGAACAACGACATCTCTTGCAATTCCAACCGGAGTACAAATCTCCTGGTTAGCAAGTTTAAGGGTCATTTGGGTAGAAATAAGCTCGGGTAAACCTAACTTTTTCCAAACCGAGAGTGGCATCAAGTTGATGCTAGCACCTAGATCGGCTAGGGCCTTGCACTTGAGCTCACTAAAACCATACGGAATGAGAAATTTCCCAGGGTCTCCAAGTTTCTCGGGTAACTTCTTTAGGATAACCGCTGAGCAATTTTTATTGAGGGGTGTCTTTGCTAGCTCTAAAAGTTTCTCCTCATTGGAAAGGAGACTTTTAAGCATCTTTTGGTATTTCGGGATTAGAACCAAAGCATCGACAAGAGAGATATTGATGTGAATTTGTTTAAACATTTGCTAAAATTTGTGAATTTGGACTTCATCTTTCTCTTGTCGTTTTTCTTGGTTCATTCTTGAAGGGTAAGGGATATGAGGGTGACGAGGATCCCTTTGGTACAGCATATAATTCTTTAGAGAAGGAGGTTTAGCTTTTTGGACAAGAGGAGGTAGGACCTTAATGGTATACTTCGCGAGTTTCGGGTCCGTTAAAGTCTCCTCTACACGTTCATCCTCCTCCGGATTAATGAATGGAGGAGGCATAGGAACGGAAGGTCCATCAAGAACAAGACCACTTCGGGTGGTGATGGCTTTCAATTCACCTCTCGGGTTAGCAACGGTGTTGCTAGGGAGAGATCCCGAACCCGAGGTAGAAGCGGTGTTCATTTGGAAAAAGCTAGCCATCATGTTCTTAAGCTCATTTGTTTGATTTGACATTGAAGCTTGAATTGAAGTTTGCATTTCATTTCTTAACTCATTTTTTACATTGTTAATTTGAGCTTGCATGGCTTTTATATTAACATCATTTATCTTCTTAATTTTCTCCAACTCACTTAAAGGTACAACTTGATTTTGTTGAGTTGGAGCTTGATAAGATGTATCTTGATTGAAATTGTTTCCTCGATTATATCCTTGAGGTTGGCTAAACCGGTTTTGATTATTTTGCACGTTTGGTTGAGCAAAACCTGGTGGTCTAGTTTGATTAGCCACACTCGGAGGACGATAGTCGGAATTACCTTGATTGTAGTTAACCGCGACTGCTGAAACGTATCCTTGAATATTATCCCGAAAAGTGTTGCCATCGGCGGCGAGACACTGATAATAAGGATGAGCACCACCGCAAGTAACACAAACTTCCTCAACGGCTTTTACGGAAGCTGGAGGTGGGGTTGCTTGAAATTGTTTGAGAATAGCGGTCATGGCGGTAGTCACAGCACTTGTTTGCTGATTTACTGCATGAGTAAGTTTGGCTATCTCGGAGGAAGAAGAAGAATTAACATCACTTGATTTCACTTGAGAAACAATCGATTTGTTTCGTGAATTGCGGACCTTGGATTTGTTTTTGATAATCGTCAACACATCTCGAGTACTTCTTTCCAAAAGATTACCACCGGCGGCAGAATTCAAAGAATCTTGGTCGGTTGGGTTTAAGGCATTGTAGAAGGTATCAAGTTGATGCAATTCGGTAAAACCATGATGAGGGCATGCACGAAGGAGATCTTTGTAACGGTCCCATGCCTCATGAAACGATTCACCAAAACGTTGTTCAAAGTTGGAAATTTCATTTCGGAGATTTGTCGTTCTTGAGGGAGGAAAGAATTCATTGATGAATTTGGAAACAAGATCTTCCCAAGTGAGAATAGAACGAGGGGGTTCTTTTTCGAGCCAACGACGGGCTGCCCCCGCAAGAGAGAATGGAAAAAGCATAAGCTTAATCGCTGAATTAGGCACATCCTTGTATTTTATTGTGGAAGTTATTTTGTTAAACCAACGAATGTGATCATGAGGATTGTCTTTCTCAAGTCCGAAGAATTGGTCCGAAGTCATCATATTAATGAGACTATGCTTGAGCTCGAAATGCTCAGCAAGAATTGGAGGAACCACGATTGCCTCTGCATAACCCTCGGTGGGTGCACGGAGTAATTCCGCCATAATACGTTGATCGGCCATCGTATCTACGGGAGATTCTTCAAGAGAAAAAGGTTGCTTTGAACGTCTACGGTTACGACATTTCGGATTTGAAGTAGTTGGATTAGGAGAAGATTCACCAACTAGATTCGAAGAAGAGCGAGTGCGCATGCACTAAAAACAAGAACAACACAATATTTTTGGTAACTGGATGTTAAAAGTCCATGACAGCTCTTTAAACTACTTACAAGAGAGCGGATGAAATTAGCACGCCGAAGTGATTTAAAAGCGTTCTTCCTTTTTGGGCGATGTTCCTTGGATCAAGCCCGCCTTATACCCTCCTGTAGTTTGTAATTCAAAGGTGAGCCGATTATAACGATTAACAACACGATTTGTTTTGTTGGTTTTTCATTTTTTTTGATACTTTCAATACTTTAGGAAAAGTATTGTTGGTATTTTTTTTTAATTTTTAATAATAAGAAAATATTCACAAATGGAAAATGATAACTTCACGAGGAAGGGTCTTCAAAAACTAATCTTAAAATGAAACACGAAAATCGTCTCACGCCTCCCCGGCAGCGGCGCCAAAAATTGACTGATCCTTTTGAATACATATAAATATAATATATAATAAATATATATAATATAAATACGTAATACGGAGAAGAACAATAATAGAAGAGGTAAGTATTCCAAAAGATTCTAGGAAATTACTTTTGACCAAAGTAAAATCAAAAATCTCCTGGGTCGTTTCCCGTCGAGGCGTGAATTGAAAATCGAGTTTACGTTCGTGATCGCGTTTTCGAATGGTTCAATGATTTTTTGGTTTGGATTCCTAATTCTACTAATAATAAACAAAGACAAGTAAATAAAACCCTAAAACAAAAGCAATTAAGTTGAAAACCTAAAAACAAGAACGGGAATCAAAACCCGTTCTTTAAAAAACCAAATCTTACAAATCTAACCCTACGAAAGCAAATCTAATTTTCGTAAGTTATAATGGTAAAAGAATTTTTTTTTTTTAAAGAGTTATATTTTTTTGGCTTTTTAATAATTTTTTATGAATTAAAAATGATTTTAACAAAAATTAAATATAAAAAATACTAAACGATTTATGAAAAAATTACAAAAAGTAGCTAAAAGTGAGCAGGTTCAAGGAAAAATAAAATGATGCTAACAACTTATCTAAATAAGCTGTTAATAAGCCGAAAATGGCTTATGGCTTAAATGGGCTAAAAAAGGATATAAGAATAATTTGGTGAAGGGATGACAGAAAAGTCCCAAGGGCGAGTGTGTAGTAGAGGTGTGTGTTAAAAACGTTTGGTGAGTGGGGTTGAGGTTCCGAGTTCGAGTCCTCCTCACTTGAGACTTCCCCTACTCCCAAACGTTTTTATTTGCCATTTTTTACAACTTTTTAGTTAAGCTAAAAATAAGCAACTTTTGTAAAGACACTTTTTATGAAAGCCTAAATTAAGCTGGGAATAAGCACAAAAGAGTGACAGAATGCTTAAAAAGCCAACTCTTAAAAGAAGCTAAACTGTGTGCCTTTTTTAGGACAAATAAGCAAATGGGAAACAAATCTAAGCCAAAACAGATGTTATGCTACACCTAATAAGCATATTTAAACAAAAATAAGCACAAAAAGTAAGCAGAAAAGCTAAAAATAAGCAATAAGCAAAATGGCAAAAACAGGCAATCAAAACAGCCACAAGGGCACTTTTGGGCTTATTTTTAAGCCCTTAAGTGGATCCTTATGGCTTAATGAGTTATACCCCTAAAAAGCTTGTACAATAAGCTTTCTAAAACATCAATCAAAACACAGTTTGAAATTCATATAAGCCCTGAAAAAGTTTGATGAAAAAGCTGGTTTTCAAAATTTAAGCAAGACTTAACCCTTTTTTCTTTGAAAATTACAATTTTTGAGCTTAAAATAAGCTAAGCAAAAAGAACCTTATGAACATGGGACCTCAAAACAGATCAAATTTGGACATCAAAGAACTTATATCAAAAATCAAAGAGTATTTTGAAATTTGGAATAAGCCAGAAAATCAAATTGAAAATGATGTTTTTAAGAAAAGACACTTAACAAATTTTTGACAGTTTTTGACTAAAACAAAAGTAAACTAAAAGGCAACTAACCTACTGCATTAAGACACTAAAAAGGACACTAAAACAATTCTTAAAACCTGGTTTTGAAAGCCTTAATCTAATAAGCACTTATGAACTGTTTTGTCACCACAGTTTTAAAGACTAATTAGGAAAAACCTTAAAACAAACTTTAAGACCTTAAAACTTGGAAAAACAGATTAACAACAACTTAAGAAGGCTGGTATAAGTTGGCCAAGTGACCCAAAAGGTTTTTTAAACCATTTTGACCCGTTTGACACCTTATGCCAAACACCCTTTTAAGTTTTTAAAATCAATTTTTAAACTGAATTTTGATGATTTAAGCAAAAAGTTTTGAACACAGATGATAACAAAGCTAAGTTAAGCAAAAATAAGTAGGATCCAATCCACAAATAAGCATTTAAATAAGCAAACAAAGATTAAGCAGATTACAAGCAATAAAGACAGTTTTAAGGTAAAACTTAAACTAATGACATAAAAGCAATCAACCAAGACAAATAAGCATAAAAGAACATAGATAAGCAATAAAAAGCAGGAAATAAGCAGTAATAAGCACTTGAACAGTAAATAAGCAAGAAATTGAAAAATATAAAACTTACAAAGCCCTTGCTCAAAACATGGCAAATAAAGTAATCTACAAGCTTTAGCTTGTCAAAGACAAGCTAGTATGGTCTATAAGCTCTTCCAAGGCTAGCTTATCATCCAAATAGCTGAGGTATTTGAGGGGTGAGTCTTTTTATAAATTTTTTGATTTTTTAGACAGAATTGAAAACAAGTGTTTATATAAGCTTTCAATGGTTCAGGAGCTTATTCAAGAGCTTAAAAAACAGTATTTAAAAGACAAGTAATGTAAATGACAATGATTAAAGAAAAACACTTAAAATTTCATTAACTAAAAAAGGGTACAATGCTTGAAATTAAATGACAATAATTAAAATGACAAGTAAATTAAATTGGAATATTAAAAATGGACAAACTTTGTTTATACAAGATTGGACTTAACAAAATTCGACAAAGGAAAATAAGCTACACTAGCCTATATTTATACTAAGAATTCTCTAAGTCTTCAAGTTTGCTTGTTCACTAAGAGGGTTTGCAACTGTATTTGTTGTGTGAGAGAGATCAAAAGCTCAATCTAAGCCATTGAATTTTCTTTGTCCCCAAGGTCTCAAATCCTGACCCTTCATTATTTGCAGCCAATGGTGTTGTCTAGGATTGCCAAGGTGGCAATTGGACTGTTATGGGGTGGGGTTGTAGTGGGAGAGTGATGTTTTGTTTGTAGGAAGAGTGATCGAGGTGAGGAGAGTGATGGGTGAATAGTGACAATGGTGTTTGGCGGAAAAAGGATTTGGGTATTTGACTAGGTGAAAGTTTGTGGGGTTTTGACAAGTTTAGTCCCCCATTTTGTATGTTGTTATTGCAACCATCGTCCTTGTAGTGTAATAAGTTTAAAAGGGGTGGCAAGAATGGCCCCTCAAGTTGTATAGTTTTATTGCAGTCACAGTCCTTGGGGACAAACGACAGTTAACAGTTAAGGGTTTAAGGCTAATTGCAGTTAAAAGGGATTGGGCCTAGGTTTTAATTGTTGGGCCTTTTTATGATTAAGAGGATTTTGGGCCATATTCGTTGTATTGGTCTTCATATAAATGCTTAATGGGCTGCCCCGATCCATTAGATGGGTAAGGGCGGGCCCATTAAGTATTTATTCGGTTACGGCTTTGGTTTTGACCTTTGACTTTGTCGGGGTTGACTTTGACTTTGACTTTTTGGACTTTGACTTTGATTTTGACTTTCACGCTTTTTCATTCCGTGCTCGGTTTTGTCCGTTTTGGCTTGATTTTTCGTCATTTTTTCGGATATCTGTTTCCTGCACAATATAAGTGAAAATATACAAATACAATGTATTTTTGATACATTTTTTGTCATTTAAGTCTGTTTTTAAAGGTCAAAGGTATGTGTATTTAAACACATACCATGGGGGGAATTTTTCGAGAGAAGAACATGGTATTATATATAAAAGACTAAAAAACCATCTATAATCATATAAAAATGAAGAAAAACATAGAACGTAAACTATCCTAACCGATAACAAAAAGTACCAATTTACAACTACGTTTTTAAACTTTTAAGGACTCAATACAATGGTTTTAGTTCACTTAAATTGGTTTTAGTTGACTTTTCCCACTAAGCCACGTTTTATTACCAAAATTTTAGGAAGCCACAATGCAAAATAAACATTTAAATCCTTAAACCCAACAAAATCGCTAATTCAGCCCTATATTTTAAGGGGCCAAGACCCCTTCCTACCCTTTATATCCTTCACCAGTGCTCATAGGTGGTGGTAGTCGAGGTGGTGGTAACGTTGTTGGAGGTGGTGAAAAAGATTGAAGAATATGTATTTGGGTTCAAGTATGAAAGTAGGTGTGTGTCTATGTGTGTATTTAATGTTGATGTCAGGGTGCTTAGACATGAAATTATGAGAAGACGAAAAAACCCTTTACAGCTAACGAGTTTTTTAAACGAGCGTTACAATTTTGGATTGTGAGAGAGTGAAAAACGTGATGTTAGGAACTACGCGTGTGTAAGGGGGTGTTTGGCTAAGCTTATGAGTTGGGCTTAGGCTTATGTTATATAAGCGGCTTATGGCTTATATATCGTAAGCTTATAAGCCCACATCGAGTGTTTGGATTAGCTTATATTTAGTAAGTTTATAACTTCAAATGTTTGGTTTATTTTAAAGTGGTAAATGACTATAAGAGACATGGGTTAAAAAATATTAATGTTAGATTAAGTATAATTGAGGGTAAATTTGTAATTTATAATGTAACATGTTATATAAGCCAACCCACTTAAAAAAGTCACACTTTTATGGCTTATCAAAACCCCCTTATATAAGCTCATAAGCCCACTCATATAAGCTTAGTCAAACACTTAGTTTGGGCTTATATGACATATATAAGCTAATAAGCTCATAAGCCCATCATATAAGCTTAGCCAAACACCCCCTAACTCTAGATCTGAGGGCGCTATTCGCAATCCGCCCAGACCTTGGGAACAACGGTGTAACTTACCAAAATGTGGTGAGATGGATAGTTGATGTGCACATTGCTAGAAAGACGAGTAAACTAGGTAAAAGGTTTGAATTTGCTCGTTTTTCTTATGTTGGAGATAAATAAGTACTCCATAAACAGTTGAATGAAATTATCATCGGGAGGTTCAAGAATAGTGCAAACATTGGACAATTAAAAATACAATCCTTTAAATATGGAAGCAGTATCTAAGACGCATCATATACCAAGGTAAGCCTTTCCGCATCGACAAGCCAAAATCAATGGCTTGGAATTGTTCTTAACATAAGAATATTTTTCTTCTAAAAATGGCTGATAACAATAGTTTTTAAAACAGCATCCTCAAATCTAATCAAAGAGTTTTTTGTAGACCATATGATGCAGGCCTAAGCGTTGAGGGACGAGCCCTTTTGTTTTTGAAAGCCAAGACTTTGTGAAGAAAATAGATTCACTAAAACTAGCATAACTTGGGCTATGGGGCTTCGTTTAAGCCCCCAGGACCAGGCCATCGAAGTATGCAACGAGGAGAATGTCGTGGTAAGCAGCCTACAGCGGTTTATGTACTTTCGAGCCCCAAAACACTCTATTTTATGAGTTATTTATGTTTTTATGTTTTTTTTTCCAATTTGTTAGACTTTATTTTTGGGCTAAGGTTAGGCCGGTTTGTCTTTTAGGCCCGTTTCGAGTTTCTTGTCGTATTTAATAATTATATTGTGGTGCTAGAATAATCAGTTATGAAATATATGAAAAGTCCAATTTTAGAAAATATCATAGTTATCGATATTCGTTCAATCAACGATAATTAGAAGAATTGCTCCTAGTGTTCATGTGAATCAACATGTTGAATTTAATTGATGTGTGTTTCGTATTTAGTATACATCACTGTCACTCACTGACTCCTATAAACTAAATCCATCGTATCTTTGAAGATTACGAGATCATCAAGATATATAGCATAAACTTCTGAACACTCCAAACTGAGGGGGAAAAACATGTTACATGATGATTTGATGATATATTAAAGATTCAATTATTAATCTGTTCGGACATAGCAAGACTATAATCAAAGAAAGATCATATTCGAATGCGACCCATGACCTGGTTTGTACTAAAAGGCTAAAACCTAGTGTGTCCAAATAAAATTCAGGTGATTTTAATTCACAATCAGAAAAGATTATGTCCCCTTCTATTTGAACACCTTAAAGACGATATGAAAATGATCAATATATTATTCGTGTGGCGCATATTGGTTAACCGCTTAATTATTATCTAAGGGTACAAGCTCTTCAAAGAGCAAAGGTGAAACGAGAAGGAAGAGTTTATATGAGCGCTGAAAAGATGATTACGATGATAACTCATTTGACGATGATGAAGAACGCGAAGATTTAACGAAAGATCAACTAACATTATGTGACGCTTTTAATATAAGTCTTCGTGTTCAAATTAGACGTTAGTTATATATTGTTCAGTTTTGAGTCAAATGTATTCTAGTGGTTAGTTATATTATTCTTCTTATATCGGGGGTAGTTGTGTCTTTGTTATGTAAGCTTTACCGCTTATGTAACGGGCTGAAATGTGAGATTCAATCACATCCTATGTACTTAATCGTTTTTTGAAGTAATATATATACCGAATGTGAAAACCTTTACCCAGAAAAAATCTCGAATGCGATCAAATTTATATCTAAGAATATCACGCTAGTTCAAATATACGTACGCGTACGAACGCTGTGAATGAAACGTACAGAAGAACCGAAGATGTAGAACAATAATATCTAAAAATCACCACAAGAAAAATCCCAATTAGTGTCCAGCCGAAAATCGTCACTAACACAATTATATTCAAGGCTGTTGTTAGTGACTAAAACTCGGGTTGTCACTTGTCATTATACTTCTGTCGCAAATGATAATAGAGCCAACTTAATGTCACTAAGTAATGACAAAAAGACAGTGCACTTTATTTATGACCACCTATTTCCTCACTGATTTTCGTCACAAATTTTCCAACTTAGTGACGATTAATAGTGACTAGGAAAGAGTCACTCATTGGGTCAAGGTAACGACTGTTAAGGTTTCATTAATGCTCGTTAGTGACAGATCTATGGTCAATAAAAATTAGTATCAGAGACCAAAAAGGTGGTCATAATGAGGCTAAACAAGATGCTATATCTCTACTAAAATTTAACTTTTTAATTTAAAAAATCCTAACACATCTTTATTGCACAGTCACTTCTATCCTATAAAAAAACAAAATACAATATAAGTTTTTTTTATACCTAAGTCTTTGGAAATGCATTTGCTAAAAACGTATAAGAAATGGGCTCATTTGGACGATATACGGAAGAAAAGACAAAGTTTCAAGTTTGTGACCGGCATGTCTAACGTCGTCACAAGAAATTCTCAGAAAGATGATTTTGAGATGTTTTTTGACGGGTCAGTTGACTAAGACGGGCATCTTGACGCCATCACAGCCCCTTACTGACGTCGTCACATCTACAACATGACGTTGTCACAACAAGTCGGTGGAATATAAACCATAACTGAGTCGGCGAGATGACACAATCCAAAACCTGTGGTTGTTCAGTGCTTTTCAGCTTATGAACTCAAGTGTATCATTGAGATAAGTAATATATTACATTATTCATTCAATTATGATTATCATTACTTGTTTGATTATGTTGATTTCTTTTTCTTCATATGTTATGCTCGACTAATTTACTCAGTGTTTATCTAGGATTTCATGTAGCTTGATAGTGTAATGATTATTCAGATTGTCTCTTATTGATAAACATGTTCACTAGTAGTTAAAAACTGGTTAGGAATCTCGCCTAGCTTGAACGTTCACTAGAAGTGACTAACTAAAAACTTAGATTTAGGTGTTTAGTATAATTGGATATTTAAAGGTGTTTTAGTTATTTTCTGATTTTTAGGCGGGTTATAAGAGCATCCATTATGATGAAGCTTTTCAATAGGTTCATAACTTGCCAAATCATAAACATATAAAGCTTTTGATACTATAAACCTCATACCACTATGTATAAACCTTTTACAACAATACGAACTGTTCAAACATAACACATGCATTACATTATGAAAAGGTATAGGATTTTAGACCTTTTCATGCCATATAGATATAAACTATAAGCTCACTATGGTTTAAACCAAAGATAAACCTTTTCATGAGATTTAAACATTTTCATGGACCTCCCATAGTGGATGCCCTAAGGCCTTTCACTTGGGCGATTGAATAGACGTGTGACTAACCAACACACAATCGGTATAAGAAATATCCCCATTGCATGATATAAGGCGTGACAATTTAATATGAAGGAGTAGCGCATCATAGATAAATACATTTTCTCCATCATACAAGTTCACACCAAATTTACTTTTCTTGCATATTTAGGTTAATTATTAGTTTAAAACAATTATGTAATTGCCCCTTATTATAAATTCTACATTTAGTTTTATGAAATTAAAACTTGGGGTAAAAAAAAAGATTTGTGCCACACGCGTTTAAATTTGTTGGATCCGCCACTGGTGGTGGCAGTGGATCGAAGGTGGTGGTAAGTGGTAACGTTGGTGGAGGTGGTGAAAAGGTTGAAGAAGATGTGTTTGGGTTAAAGTGTGAAAGTGGGTGTGTGTGTGTTTAATGTTAGGGTGTTTAGACATTAAATTACGAGAAGACGAAAAAACCCCTGCATCTAACGATGTTTTTAAATGAGCGTTACAGTTTTGGACTTTGAGGGAGTGAAAAACGTGATGTTGAGGACTACGGTTGTGTAACTTTAGATCTGAGGACGTTATTCGCAATCCGCCCAAACCTTGGGAACAACGGTGTAACACTGTAACTTACCCAAAGAAGAAACTAGCATATTTGTTGCAAGAATGTGGTGAACTCATTCATCACAAAGTTCTACGGATTCAAGCAAGACTTATACATGACTTGCATTCAA